>NQII01007155.1:87749-102139 GCA_002778355.1 Clitarchus hookeri | reverse complement strand
GCAGAACATTAACCGAGGACCCTACGAACCACCCTGTACACCACAGGTGGGGAGTAGCGTCTACATGCTACAAATGTTATTTTGGATCCCTCTTAATGCCAACATAGTTAAAAAAAAAAATTCAGACTGCTGTATTTTAAAACATACTACTCGAACACGAGAAAAACTACGGTAGAAGCCTTTATTCAGCTTTGCTACAGACTTTCAACTAATAAAATGATAGGGCCATCGCTCAAAGTCTCGTACTGAAGGAACACGCAGCGCGGCGAGAGCTCTGTACTCCAGTTTAGAGCCTTGCGCGTAGCGGCGATGGCGCACTTGACGTGTGTGTCAATATCGACCTTATCGCTCCCGCACTCCTGAGCTTCTAACGCGAAAGTAACTTGAGGTATATGTAGTCTATTCGCGGTTTCTTCACACTTTCCGAATCAAACCTTTGAAAAATTTCACTACGAATCACGNGAGGTATATGTAGTCTATTCGCGGTTTCTTCACACTTTCCGAATCAAACCTTTGAAAAATTTCACTACGAATCACGTGTTTGGTTGTTTCCTAAATATTCCATCTATTACAAGTGTTTTATACTTGTGTTAACATTTAAGTATACTTTTTTACTTTAATATAAATTTTACTTATATTTAATCTATTAGTTATAAAATTTAATTTATAATTAATATAAATGAAAACAGGGCGAATATAGGTGTGTTAACAATGCCTAGTAAAAAATAGTTCTTTCGCAATATTTCACTACACCGAGTGCACACGAATGTGGTGCGCTGTCTTTTGGTGTAATTTTCTGGACTCGGTTAAGCTTTGTTTGCATGCGGCGGAGAAACATTCTGTAAGTAGAACTTTAGCAGGGCTTCAGAAGTTTTAAGAAACCGTAAATGGCTTATAGGCGACTGTCGTAAGGAATTGCATTCGTGCATACTGCATTTTCACTGAAAGGGGGTTTTAATTCACGTGAAAACCACACCTACGGTATGTTTGGTAGTTTTTATTGACACTAAAAACTTACCATTGCGATGTCAAGAGCCTCCTTAAACCTTGCCACTCCACTGCCGTAAATAATATGTTTTTTAAATCACTTATACGGGCTTGTTAAGCCATGTTGCTCTTAACATTGAGGTCTTAAAAGCCGATGAAAGTGAAGCGAGGTGAGCATGGAGCAGCACTGGAATGCAAGGACGGGGGAAACTGGAGATTCCAGAGAAAACCCGATGACCAGCGGTACGATTCCCACATGCCAAAATACGGGAGCAACCCCGCCGGGAATCGAACTCCAAACGAGTTGTGGTAGAGGAACACTCTAGCAGCGACGCTGAGACAATAAATGCTCTTCGATAACCAATACAGACACTGAAGATTTCCCATTTACGAAACAATTGTAGTGCTATAATTATTACAAACGTCTACGGCTCGTCCCATGTACATTTCACACATTAAATTACCATAATCAAGTCAACAGCAAAAAAAAAATGGTGATTCCATCATCATTTTACACACCCCAATAAGTAATTAATGCTTGAGAGTATAATTTTAGTGCCAAAAAATAATTTCAGACGTAAAATATGTTGGTCTCTCATCATAAACCAAATTTTATTTTTACCTTCTAAGATAATTTTTTTAGTTCCATATTTTATTCAATCTTGCCGCTAGAACTTCATTTGTTAAGACAGCAATATTCAGTAAGATAGTTATGCAGCAAGAGTTAACTTTCATTCCTAAACTCTGTTGAATAATCTGAATTGTTAGTTATATGCAAACAGTTAATATGTTCTGTAGACTGAGGTAGTCAGCGGTCATAACTCTATATAGTTAGGTCGTAGTTCCAGTCGAAGCAATCCCACTTCGAAAGTGACTTGACGTCCCCTGTAACCGGAAATGTATTTGCAATTCCTCAAAATACGAATCGTCACTGTTAATAAGGGGCCGCGGTGGTGAAATGGTTAGACTGCTCGCCTCCCGCCAGGGTGAACCGGGTTCGATTCCCGGCGCTCCCAGATTTCCACACTTGGGAATCGCGCCGGACGATGCCGCGGGTCGGCGGGTTTTCTTGGGGATCTCCCGTTTCCCCCGCTCTTGCACTCCGGCGCTTCGCCCTCAAGACTTCCACTGCACGGACACTCACCGACTTGTAACGCCAGCACGCCGAAGCCGGCGATCGCAAACTTCTCTCCTGAGAAGAACTTGACGATGCAGAAGATGGTGGCGGCCTTTGTGAAGAGGTAGCCGATGACGCCGTAGACCAGCCACAGTACCAGGCAGCCAGTCTTCCCCTGCACGCAATCGAGAATACAACTGTAACATGCTGGACACACAACACCAACTGCAGGACACAACACCAACTGCAGGACACAACACCAACTGCAGGACACAACACCAACTGCAGGACACAACACCAACTGCAGGACACAACACCAACTGCAGGACACAACACCAACTGCAGGACACAACACCAACTGCAGGACACAACACCAACTGCAGGACACAACACCAACTGCAGGACACAACACCAACTGCAGGACACAACACCAACTGCAGGACACAACACCAACTGCAGGACACAACACCAACTGCAGGACACAACACCAACTGCAGGACACAACACCAACTGCAGGACACAACACCAACTGCAGGACACAACACCAACTGCAGGACACAACACCAACTGCAGGACACAACACCAACTGCAGGACACAACACCAACTGCAGGACACAACACCAACTGCAGGACACAACACCAACTGCAGGACACAACACCAACTGCAGGACACAACACCAACTGCAGGACACAACACCAACTGCAGGACACAACACCAACTGCAGGACACAACACCAACTGCAGGACACAACACCAACTGCAGGACACAACACCAACTGCAGGACACAACACCAACTGCAGGACACAACACCAACTGCAGGACACAACACCAACTGCAGGACACAACACCAACTGCAGGACACAACACCAACTGCAGGACACAACACCAACTGCAGGACACAACACCAACTGCAGGACACAACACCAACTGCAGGACACAACACCAACTGCAGGACACAACACCAACTGCAGGACACAACACCAACTGCAGGACACAACACCAACTGCAGGACACAACACCAACTGCAGGACACAACAATAACTGCAGTAAAACGCGCTTACCAGAGCCATCCACAAGGCCAAGGGGGGAGGGGGCAAAAGGTACCTTCACCACCCTCCCCCAGATGACACAGTGCCACACAAAGCTATTAAAATTAGGAAGGTATCCCCCCCCCCCGCATAATTTTCTGAAATTGCTACGTGACGATGCAAAACCTACTTAAAAAATAATGTACGTATACAATTTAGAATGCAATACGATACAGGTAGGAGCAGCGTCGTGGCTCGGTTTAAAACAGGAAGAATACTGTATCAAACATTGTTCTTTACAATATTTCAATGAAATTAGGGAACTATTTTTCTTATTAAACATAAATGTGTATTAGCTTGACAGCAAACGGTAAAGCTGTTTCCTAGCTACAAGTTTTCTACCGGTAGTGTATAATTAACAACGTGCCTCAGTGATATTCGAGATGCGTTAGTATCGTGTCAAATAGGGGCCCCAAAAATAGCTATGCCCCAGGCACCCAAAATCCCCTGGGTGGCTCTAGTCGAGACAGTGGCTCATGCATACGCACGCGAAAACGAGCTACTTATTCGCAAACTATTCTAGGAGATATTAGAATTATAACACACACGTATTCACCCACCATCCTAGGTTAGTTTAGGTGGACCTGTTTGAATGAGGTTTTATGATGGAAAATGATGGTAAGTATGCAGTGCTTAACGTCCCGTCGACAGCGAGGTCATTAGATACGGAGCAAGTTGATCAAGGAAGCAGATACGGGGAAGTAATCGCCCTCACACACTCCCCAGCTGGATAATATGATATGTATTCTCCTCTGATACGCTGGCGCGCGACAGGCGTAGTTCTGTGTTTGAATCTTGGCTAAAGCACGGATGCGTGGCCCATTTTTAACGTAAACACACATTACACAATCCGTATTATTTTCCGGTGGCGTCCGAAAGTACTGATAGACAATTTATCTTTACGATTGCCTTCCTCAAATGAACACAACATATCTCATTGTAAGTACAAGTAGACCTGCACTTACAAAACAGAGTATCTTAGAACGTCACCTGCTTTGTGCACCTACCTTGTAAACTCCGTAGATAAGGGACGCCGAAACCAGGATCTGAACCAACGCCAACAGAGATACGATGATATACACAGTCTTCAGTTGTCTGCCTGTTAAAATATAATACGGGCATTACATTTAACATTTCCTGGCTCAAACAATGCCCACATCAACACAGAATTACGGCTTATATTACAGATGAAATATGTTTTAAAAGTTCACCCTGCCAATATTATTGTGATCACATATTTTTGTGCGATTAAAAATTACTTGTTTCTAAATCACTAACCAAGAGTTAAGTTTCGTCTGCAAAATATTTTGGTGTTCACAAGAAAAATATCAACACGAGTTTTCAGATTAATTCCTTTTAGAGCTTTAGCATAATGTGTACAATTTTTTATGAAAACTAAATTACTAATTTTTATTTGCTTAAATGTAATATCTACCTCGCTTCCAATTATTTTGTGTCTGTGTAAATTGAATCTGTGGAATTACATCTTAAGATGTGCATAGAATTACTTTAAGTGGGCATGTTGACGCCCACAATATAACAAGGTTGGGTTTACGGAGAATAGCCTTATTTACACACAGAGATCGGCAAGAAAGCACATAGGCAAAAGGGTACGGTGGAGGGGGGTAGTTTACTACACACAGATGTGTAAAAGGCATACCTGCAAAGTAGATTAAAAAGCTAACCTGAAGCGACCTAGTATGTCAAAATCAACCATAAGAAAAAAAATTATATCAAACAACATCGTGTACAAGAGACAAAAAGTAAAATATTGTGCTATGGATATGGCGTAGCGGGTTAAGAGTCACAACTTAAAAAACGGTTGACTTCAGCCGCGCAAGTTGTTATCCGCGCATTTACGGCTCGCACTTAGCGTGGACGACCTGGGATGACATGAGCTTCCATCCAAGCTGTTCGCAAGGGAGATAGTGACTGGGACGTTCTTGCAAATGATAACCTGCTCATACAGAACGCCACCCTCCCTTGTAAAATTATGTTCACGTTAAGACTCCTCCCACCCCACCAATACACACATACACAAACTGCGATCACGGTATGGCTGTTACAGTTTGGTAATTGTTAAACAAGCATTATTTACAGAGTTCAAGAGGGCTGCAGAGGTGCTTATGGTTTCTTGAAAAAAAAAAAAATACTATGAGCCAGTGAACATGGGATATTTATGTAAGAAAAGTGCAGCGCTGTTTTTTTTTTCATAAAAATTTATGAGCAGGCTGGAACTTCCGACAGAGGTTACTTTCAGCTAACGCAAAAAACTAGGATGCAACTACAAACTTCCCCAACAAGATGGCATCGTTACCTCGTTTTCCTCGGAAATTGAATGTGTTGCGTGTGTGAAACGTTCTTCGTGTATTTACGACAACTCCAACGCTAATTTTTACAAAACGCGGTACAAGCAGTAGGCT
This sequence comes from Clitarchus hookeri, assembly GCA_002778355.1. NCBI lineage: Eukaryota > Metazoa > Arthropoda > Insecta > Phasmatodea > Phasmatidae > Clitarchus > Clitarchus hookeri. The sequence goes on along the minus strand of NQII01007155.1, from coordinate 96,523 downwards.
TAAGGAAGCGAGCCATTAAAAAATCTCGTTTAACAGTGTACGTATTCACGTGACAATTGGATTGTGTTCACGTGTGTACGGACCGTGTCTTACCTTGACAACTGAAAAAATTCATGAGAATGGGCTGTATACAAAAACTTCTTAAATTAATAAAATTAATTAATAATGGATATATAATTGACTTATGATAGTACCGTTTCGACAAAATCGTCTCATGGCTTGTTTCACATTTCCTCACCAATATGCTCCCTCAGGCCGTCGTCAACTTCTTCTGGCGTCGAATGCATCTGTGCAGTAAGAAGAGTTAGACACGCAGCCAGTACCAAAACTCCGACAATCTGAAACAAAAAATAATAGGCCAGAAAAATGAGACACGTAACCAGTACCAAAACTCCAACAACCTGAAACAAAAAATAATAGGCCAGAAGAATGAGACACGTAACCAGTACCAAAACTCCGACAATCTTAAACAAAAAAGAAGAAGCCAAGCTGAAGAACTATCTCAATATAAATAATTAAGACTCTATTTGATGCCAATTGCTCTAAATTTGATAACATTTTGAAGATTAAAGATTTTAAGTGCATCGTAGTGCTACGTGACTGCAGGATGATAACAGCAAATTAAGGAGTTTTGAAATCAACCTGAGAAAAAAATCACAGCCGATCAAATACAAAAATGTTACCGTACACATTCGCATGCAGTTGGCGGCGAATAAGAAAAATAATTCCAAGTACTGATGTTCTATTGCGAGTGTAATGTTTAAATTCATGGCTAATAAGGTTTACGCTACTCTGCTCTAGATTTAGTAAGAGTGTTATGAAGTATACGTTATCAGAAATTCCATGTTGTAATTTGATTGACGCCTGAATAAAGCTATGAGGTCCATACAACATTAAGAATGCTGGTTATCAATAAATAGATTTTATATTTACAAGAAATGCCGTTCAAATTTTTAAACATGTTACTTGTAAGTACCGTAAAATGGGGAGATTAGAAATACTTGGATGAAAAAAAAAAAACAAAATTTAAAATTAAGTTTGAAGTAATTGTATTGAAAAACAAACCCAAAAATTGGACAGTATTATTTATTGTAAAGAAAAATAGCACTCTCACATTTTCTTGATTTGTCTTTGAGTCAGAATACTTAAAAATGTTGTTTAGAAGTTCTGTTTTTTTTTCACCCCGCTGTTTCTAATCACCCAGTTTTACGGTACTATATTATTGCAAAAAATATTCTAGGTTACATAGTTTTTGCGTTATGGCATATCAAAATCACAATTTTTGTGTTTTATTGGACACACAAATAAAATAAAACAGAATATTTACCGAAAATTTAATAATGCTGACTGAAATACCATGTCTTACCATATTTTAAGTTATGCTTAAGTATTTTACAAAAAATCATTAGACTATAGTTCACGATAATGTTCACTTTTACGTATAGTGGAAGGAAACGTAATTTGCAGGCGGGAGAAAGTAAGTACAGCTTTCGATATTGCCCAATTAACCGTTAGCAAAATGCATTCATATTGGGAGACCGTCACTCAGCCTAAATCCACTAAGCCTAAAATAATTTCTCTGCCATCACTCATTCTAAAAATCACGTCAACCTAAAAACGCTTAGCCTAAAATTGTTAAGCCGAAAATAGCTCAGCCTAAAATCACTTATCCTAAGATTGTTCAGCCTAAATGCTTTCAGTCAAATATCTCACCCTAAAATCGCTGAGCCTAAAATGAATGCAACCTAATTTTAGGCTGAAGACGTGTACTCTTCATATTGCCTAGAACTGGCGAAGGCTGCTGGGAGGCTCGTACTGGAACATGAGATCAACTGCGCACTGCGCATGCGAGAGAATAACAACTCGAGATTGGCGTTAACTGGCGCATTTATATCGTTGGTTTCGAAAACACGCAGGCGTCGTTGAACGCACAAGAAAATAGTTACAGGAAATGAAGAGAATGTTAAATTCAAGAAAAATAATTCCACCAAAGTCAGGCACGTGTGCCTTGCATGAAACATTTTCCCGTGCATCTCTTTTTCGTTTCAAAACAAAATTACAAAAAAATTTTCATTCGCTTTTAAAGACGCAAACGCACGTTTCAGTGAAAGAAATAAATACATCAGATTCCAAAAAAAAAAAAACAGAATTTCAAGAAAATGGCCGCTTGCTTGTGTATGTTTTTACAAGCCTAGAAACGAGTGCGTGAAAATATACGAAGTTCTTTTGCGGCCAATCGCAACCCCATACGTCACTGCAGTTATTCTAACGCACGTTTAGTCAAACACCCCGTAAAATTAACATTGAGAAACAACATATACTGAGCGGTACTTTATTATTGTTTTATTGAAATAAGTCACGCGATTTAAACGAGCATTGTGAGTATACGAGTAGCCATAAATGTTGCGGACCTTGACGACTTAATTGTAGCAATTACATAAAACAAGAGAGATAAAGCGCACGCCAGGTGACGTAGCATTGTACGAGAATTCTTTTTTTTAAGGTTCATTATAGTAGCAACTAACATGCGTTTATGAAAGTGCATAACTGTGGCTAATAGTATAAGACAGCAATAATTAACGCGTAATAACGCCACGTGACAAGGTAAATGAAGACTAAAAACAAGAAACAAATGTTTTCGTCCATAATCTAATGAACCAGGTATAATCCATTCACGGTTACTGCCAACTCTTCTGAAGCCCTGCCTAAGCCTAAGTTCTACTTCTAGGGAATTTGTCCGTCTCCTGCAAAAAAAAAAAGCTTAGCAGAGTCTAGAAAACTACACCAAAGTGACAACGCACTGCATTAGTGCGCACTCTATTTAATATTATTTTGCATAAGAACTGTTTCATACTAGGCATTACCAACACGCCTATTTTCTCACTGTGTTTACTTATTTTAAATATAAGTGAAATATAATAATTTATACATAAAATATAAATAAAATTTCAATTTAACCAAAAATAACGTACATTTACGGTATTTTATGTTAACGCAAGTATAAAATATTTTAATTAGGAAAGTACCAAACACGTTATACATGGAATGATTTAACAAATGTTGGATTAAACAAGTGCGAAGTAACAGTGACTAGTCTGTATCTTATGATGGGTAAAATCAAAGTCAACAAAAGGCTCGGAAAAAAGATGGCGCAATAAATAGCAATAAATCAGAAACCAAAAATATTTCTTTGGCATTATATTTAGTATTACTTGGGCACAGAAACAAATATAAGAATAACTAACTAGGCCTGGAGATCCAAATGCTGGTAATTGTCCAACATAAACCTACGACTGTTGGCAAGATAACTGCTGTTCAACCACCTACAGTCTCTATTATTGGTATTTTGTTATAAGACGGTGCTGTTATTTATCGAGCATAACATACACTGGCAGTTCCGCAAGGTCTATTAACAAAAATATACAGTAATGCTAAAACGCATTTGCCGTATACAGTTTTTTCTGGTTAAGATTACATTCAGATATAATATTCCACAACATGTCCTTGGGATTAAATTCTTGTAAACAGTTATTTCACTATTACGTCATAAAATTGTAGGGTCTCCACTGAAAGTCTCGTAGAGGCGCTTTATCGGCGGCAAGACTGCACGCCAGTTCAGAGCGTTGCGCGTAGAGGCGACGAGAGAGTTGATGCGCATGTCTCGGTCGCCCCTAAGGCCTCAGACGTGCGGAGTTCCTTCAACCAGGCGGCCGCCTCAGCCGCGAAGAGAGTGTGACGACGGCGGTGTGAAGGGCCGATGTCAAGCGCGCCATCCAAGTGTTTCTCAGTAACGGCGTTGCGTGACCTCGCCTCCTCTTAAGGCGAGCGCCTGGCGGGGCGTGTTCTCCGCCAGCCCGCCACCTGCAAGCTTGCGAGCTTGCAAGCGACAGGAACGACCCTGGCACGTGCGTCCCGCGACTCCTCCATGGCACGGCTCTACCGCACCACTATAAGGATGTTCGCGATCACGGTCTACTAGTGGCCTCTTCACACTTTTCGAAACAAACCTTCTAAAAATCACACCATCTACGACGTGTTAGCTACAAATCACCTACAAACTCCGGGAGGTGATTCCTGACGTAAATATAAGACTAAAACGTATGCACTTTTTCCTCCTGAAGTGATTATGAGGGAAGCAATGCGCCCCGAAAACAGAATTTTTGAAATGATTTTCGTTACAAATATCCCGAACTACTTGCAATCAAGCAATAAATCTGTGAAAAGTATTTTGTGGAACGGACATCTTACATATGTGAAAATGCGTTTGGTGTGCTCCGTCTCATATAAGTTGGCGAGATTCTGACTGTCAGTGAGTGGCAAATTGACACATACGAAACAAAATGCCATTTACAAAATCCTGTATCAGCTGATGCACGAACGAACAAAAGTTAATTTTACATTGGCTATTCTGGGTGCACTGCCGACGCACATTAGACAAGCAGAAAATACGCGATAAGAAAGTGTTCCTAGATTAATTAACACATTTTATTTGGCGAGGTCACAAAACAGTGGTTGTTAGTGTTACAAACTGAACTTTGCGATAAAGTAGTATTGTATAGGTTTTCAAAATTAAATACACAATAAAACGATCCGTATACAAATTAAACGCAACTTAAAAACCTTGTTCACGTCCTATCCCCCCTCTCCAATTACCAATCGTGCTTTCCATACGCGCTTGAAATTAATTCCAAAATAATACATAAATATTGCATAATATTGTTGAATTATTTTTTTTTATGATTTGACGAAATATACTTCGAATTCGTGTCGTTCGAAGCCAGTAATGGAAGAACATTCAACTTTTAAAAAGACACTACCTATTGAGCAATGCAAACGGCTCAGCCCTCGCTCTGACATGCCGTGCGCGCCATCTATCTGCTTTTTCCCGACGCATTACCAGCCAGAGAAGAAAGTTTTCATACTAAAAAATTTACGAACAGATAACAATAGGTTTATATTTCCGCGAGCTCTGCATAATTTTTAAAGTAACATATATTTCGTGTACGGCAATTTTGAGCACAAGTAATTTATATTCGGTTGGTAATCGTTCGTCAACGTAAATTATACGCCATATTGTTCTCCCGAAAACCCATTTTCTTGTTTCCGAAGAAAGTGGGACATGCGTGAATAGTTTTTAAGGAATTCTAACGTTATTCCACATCACATATTTCCAACTCGAATATATTAGCTTTAACGTCCAAAGTGTGATAATAGTTACAACTACCGTCTCGCAAATGTTAACTCAAATTCACTGTCTCGGACAAATTAAAAAAGAGTTAGTAAATATTACATTTTTTGCAAGGTTTTATATTTTTACTTTTATAATCTACTCATTTTTTCGCATGGGGCGGACGAATCTACTGGGGTTGTTTTGTGTCTGGTCATACATAAATTCTTGTGTATGTTCAAAGAGTTTCACATATAATGTATAGCGCTACCGGGAAAAACTGTTAGGGCGTACAATACCATTATTTTTGTCTAGTACATTTCCGTCCTGTTACAGCAAAGTGACAATAAAAAGACACACTGTCAGAAATCGTTATATGTATACTTATGAATACATGTTACTTTCAGTAAGTTATTGCATGGACTAAAACAGAATTACTCCACTTGCAGGTAAAATACTACTTGGTTTTGGCCCAGAAAGGTAATTCGGCGGTATTCAAACACTGAAACAATGTAAACAAACACGGCTCGTGGTAAGAGCGCCATCGGAGTACACATCTTCGTATGAAGGTGGCACGTACGGATCCAGCTCCGTACTCTGCTGTTGACAGGTGAGGTGGAACCACCCTCGGGTGGAGATCATCCACCCACTGCGATTGGAAAGGGCGTAATCTCTTTCTATTGGCAGCATTCAACTGCTGTCAATTAGAGCTCTGACCAAGCTCACAAAGACTTGGAAATGAAGACTGGTGAATAGTGCACACACATCGAAGGACTGATGTGACAGAATAAACAGCCTGTGTGGCCCTCAGAACAGCCTGCATGTAAGTAAGACCTAAGATGCACTCTTCTATAATAATATCGCTCAGAAAGTTGTCTCCTGTAATTCCCCAAGGGGGACTCAGGCACAGGAGGAGACGATCTGGCCAAAACCCGCTGCACTAAGTGAAGTGTAGATAACATGTCTCTCTGTGCTCTCGCTGTTTGGCGCTCTCTCCGACAAATTGGAATGGCTATAGAGCGTTCTCTGACGTCACTATGGCGCGGTGGCGAGAGCACAAGTGAGCGCTCTCTGGGCCAATCGAGACACGCGCGTTGTAAAGGGACAACGATGGAGGAGTTTCCCGCTGGCCGCATCACATCAGGGAACGGAATATGGCATGGCCTGCCTGTGTTTTGTACACTGGCATGCCACAAGTCACGGGGTAACGGCATGTGACTGTATTAGTCTGTGACGCCACCGTGCAGTCACGTCTTGGAAGTGCGCAGATCTGTGTCAGTTATACTCTGACATCTCGTGAGTGAGTGTGTGCAGGTCCTGGCATTGCATTGTAGTCCTTCATGGAGCTCACGTACCCTCACAACTATGGGATATCACAGCAGGATAATGCACCGTGTCATCTCCCCAAGTTGTCCAGTATTGGTTCGAGGAGCATTCTGGAGAGTTTCAACGACTGCTGTGGCCACCTCGTTCACTCGATATGAACCTCGTCAAGCCTTTATGGGACGTGGTGGGGAGGTCCATTCGCACCCGAGATCCTGCTCCTACAAACAGCAGGAAGCTATGTGTAGCTATCCAGACGGTATGGGTCAACGTCTCTCCGCAGGTGTTTCGTCCACTTGTGGAATCGATGCCGGGATAGAGGAGGCCCTACACGATACTAGACCCTATCCCACGACTTTTGGTATGTCAGTGTATATAGCTACGTATGTTCCAAATGCACTTCGTCGTTTATTTCGTCTTGTACGTTTGTCAATTTTTATGAGTTTGTCTTATTGCATGAAACTACATTTAGAAAAAAAAATTAGGTTATCCGAAGAACTAATTCTAAAAAAAAAAGAATTCAGCTAAATGTCATGACATTCTAGTTTTTATTATTCTGTAGGGTAACCTCACAAAATAATTGGTTGTTTAGGGGAGCCATGCGTTCAGAAAATCGGTGTATGATTTCGTCAGGCATATGGCCCAATGTTTTACATGGATACGTCTACGTCTGCAGGACGCGTTGTGTGGACTTCCCTATGTCACAGAAGCCGTCTCACTTGTTCCACCGCGGACACGGCGGTATTGATCCATGGTTGATTAGACGCTCTTTCCGATGTGATGCGTTGATTGTGTTTACCCTGGGCTTTTCAATAAGTATGGGCCAACGTCAAAAATTTAAAATGAACCTATTATAGTGAAATCCAAATGAGAAAACAATGCGCGGAAGTCCAAAATTCGTCGGGCGAGTCCATTGCCGCTGCGCGAAGGGGTGAGTTTGTTCAGTTCAGTAGTGACAGCGGCCGAGAACGGTTGGCCGAGAGCTGCTCCGCGTGTACACATAACCTGTCGGAAAAACTTAAGTCTCGTCAACGGTACATAACAACGTGGTACCAGAGAGCGATTTTATCAGTTTGGTATTCATAGCGCCAGCAGAATCACGTGGTTTCTCTCCCTCCAGTCCTCCCCTGCGTTCCTTCCCTCAAAGCTGCGCTAATATTATTTTCTCATTTGAACTTCACTATACTCGTTTTTTATTTGGCGCCAACAAATAGTTTACCAAGTTCACTTTGATTGGCTTAACTCGACAAATTTTGACGGACGAGATATTTTGTTTTGACATCGAAATCAGCGCGCTTTCACATCGGAGTCGCGAGATATTCCTCCTGAAAATATTAGCTAGCCTCCGCGGGCCCCCACCCAACTCAAGGTCACGCTCGTGTCGTCGTCGTTCACCTGGCCGAACGTCACATTCATCTCAAACGTGTTACTGGTCACGAATTTACAGTTTTTGAATGGATCACCCTGTATTAGTTTCACTGCTGTTAAATTCCTGGTGCTCCACGTGTCGGTCTGATTCTGAAGACGCATTCACGCCTAATGATGAAAACCACTGCTCTAGGCAATGAACTAAGGCGCAATCTCCATCGCCCTGGTTCAAAATTAAGATGAAAGTGTGCTGCACGTGTTTATCCTTATATAACCTGCCTCACCGCTAACAGACAAATACTTAAACGAATGATTTACGTCATACCACTTCAATTCATTTTTTTTATACACCTTATTACAAAACAGCAATATAGAGGACAACCTCTGTGGACTGAATCAGTTACCCATAAAGAATGTTACTAAAACTAATATTTCAAAAACAATCGATTTTATCAGTAAGTATAATTATTTTATGTTGAAAGGTATTTTATAGAAACCACCAACATGATCAATTAATTCTTAACATGTGTTAAAGTTATTCTCGAGGGTCTCCAGTTTCCCCCGCCCTTTCATTCCGGCACTGTTCCATACTCACCTCGTCAACTGTCACGACCTCGATGTTACGAGCCGCCCAAACCTCTTCACTCAACACGCGCGCAGCTTGTTCATTCTCTCCCACCGCCGCTACAAATGCTTCCTTATAGTCAGGTGTGACCTTGAGACGTATGTTTTTTACTAGGGAGACAACTTAACCTTGGCGCGGGACTGGATTTCGCGGCGCATGCGATGCACACAGTTCAACGACCTTCGTCTTGGAAGCTCACCTGCGCTGGATAACATTTATCAGTGCCCAGCGAGTTCAAGGATAATTGAGAACGTTCGTGAAACCCGCTGCGTTTATTCTCCCCCCCCCCCC
>NQII01007155.1:43610-87668 GCA_002778355.1 Clitarchus hookeri | reverse complement strand
GAAAGTCATCGCTCCGCTGCCCCGACAAGGGGCCGCGGTGGTGTAGTGGTCAGACTACTCGCCTCCCACCAAGATGAACCTGGTTTGATTCCCGGCGGAGGATAGAGAGGGATAGAGAGAGAGAGAGAGAGAGAGAGAGAGAGAGGGAGGGAGGGAGGGAGGGAGAGGGAGGGAGAAAGTGGAGAGATGTAATATTTCTAATGAACATGGGTGCTGTCACAGAAAGTCTGAGACTTTCTCTCCTTCTGTAAACAAGATGTCTGCCAGTGTTTTCGTACATACGTATGCAGCAGGCGTTCTACAAGGACGCAGTACACGGATGCGTATCACGGAGGGCCACTCAGTCTTCCATGTACAGTGGCGTGCATGCTTCGTGGACGCGCAAGGAAGAACGCAAGGAAGCTGGTCAACTCTCAACTTTTCCGTTTCCGTGGCCAATAGGAATCAAGTACTTGGTTTTCGTCGACGTTGAGGTTTACGAGAAAACACGGTCCTGGGTTCGATGTGAATTTTTGTCAAGATTTGTTTCAAGCATCGCTTTTGCATGGCTGAAAGTATTATTTTTACAATATTACAGACAATGATTAAACTTACGTCGGTAATTTGCAATAGAAGAATTGTATTTTTGTAATTTTGCAGGCTGTATATCATTCAGTTCCAGTGTACTGGAGAATGGTACAATTGCAAGTTCAATCCGATGCGTCAGCTTCGTTCACGCATTACGTATCAATTTTCTTACACATCCGTGCATGTTAGAAACCGTCCTACCGATATACAGTGCTTATTTAACCGCGAAAGAACCCTAATGTCTAAGGCAGTATTCGAATGGGTAGTTTAAATGTTACGTGGCCCGAATTAGAGGATAACAATGACGACCTATTTCGTATTTTAGCCTTTAGTATGTAACGAAACCTTTTAATACACTAAATTGCCAGATCGTGATCATCGTTGAACAAGTGACAATCGACGACTTCCGAATTGAAAACTACTAATTGCCAAAATACTATTGTGCTAAATGGTCAATAATTCAACTCGAACACAGCCTAAAACAAGATGTCTCGAAAGACAAGTATTCACCAACTTTGAACTTTTCTCCCAAGTTGTGACCTAAACACATTCAGGTTTTACAAGTTTTCGCGCGAAAATATCAAAATATAAGAAGTAAACATTGAAAACTGACGTCAACAAACTAAGATAAAAAGTAATATTTTGATTCAACGTATCGCTTTAAATAGTTATTAAATTTAGTCAAATTATTTTATTAATTTGATTATTAAATCAAATAAGAATTAAAGCAATATCAACATCATGCAATGCAGTAAAAGAGTGTGTAAATATGAATCCCTTAAAAATTATCGTTCATAAGCAATATTAATCGATTAAAAATGAAACTTGTATTACGAAGTGGGTACTAGAAAATACAAGGTTAAATTCACTTTATTTAGGCTTACTGCGCTCAACGGGCAGTTAGAGAAAGCTCAGTCTCCGGCATGGCAACTGCAAACAGTGATCCTACTGCGTCAATGTGCAGCCACTTGACGTAGGAATAGGAGACGTATGTATGTTTGTGTCCAGGGATACGGTTGATACGCCTTAAGGGTGTTGATACCAAAAATTAATTATTTTATACTCTTACCAAACACTGTTAACTTTTAAGCATTGTATGGCATGGCATTTTCCTCTAATAAAAAAATTTTATGCTTCATATTTTTTAAAAAATATTTATTGTAAAATTCAAAATTTTTCTGTTTCGCTGCAGCCATAGTAACAAATACTAACTAAGATGTGCTAACGAAAAAAAAATTTACAACGTAAAATAATACCGTGGACTACTGCTTTGTCAAATACGTATCACCAAATAATTCATTCATTTATTTATGTTATAAATATGCAAATATATTTATATATTTAACTTTTGTTTATAAATGTACAGTCTGTTACCTAATGATTGCATGTGTGTGACGCAATATACCACGGCGTTAGTTTACACTGTAAGTTTTTTAATTTGTACAAAACACACTTCAGACGAGGGCTGTTGTGACCTTTCATGACGTCACGCACATTAGAAACACCAGTTCAGAGAATTTAAAAATAACTAAAAGCTGTTTTTCAAAGCTCTGTATCTCAAAATATACGTGTCAGATACATACAAAACAACTAAAGGACCCTGCACTGAATTTTCCTACAGACTTGCCGACAATAAAATAATAGTCACCGCTGGAAGTGACATAGGCAACGCAATGCTACGAGAGAACACTCCACGCTAGTTCATAGCCTTGCGCTTAGTGGCGATGGCGCACTTGATGCGCGTGGCAGAGTCGCCCTTATCGACCTCAATCGCGGAAAACAGCTCCAGGAAGGCGGGGGCCTTAAGAACCAGCAGTCCGGATATGTAGAGGTAAGACGCGCCCTTACGTACCGTGCAGAAGTAGCCGATGGCGAGGCAGCCGTCCCTCAGGCTGACCCGGTGACAGCACTTGTCAGCTCGCGGCATGGCGACGGCAGGACCTCTCTACAGACTGCGAGTCCTGCGGGAGGACCTGTATCCTGCGGCGGATGTGCGGCGAGACTGCCGGCCCAGGCTGGTGCAACCTAAGGCCGGGGAGTCCCGCTGGCAGTGCCGCCTCCTGATTGGCCGGCGCGGCGGTGCGCACGGACAAGCGAGCGCTCTGGTCAGGACGATATGATCGCCGACCAGGAAAACTGCTCGAGGTCTGACGTCATACCAACCTACATAAAAAACACCCACGCAATTTCCTACCAAACGTCAGTTTACGCGAATAAACCACCCAGAAGTAGACTACCTCATTACACACAAACGACAAGCGCGTAATAATTTACAACGAACCCGTACCCCCAGATCAGAATAGAGCACGATAGACTGAAAGCTCAAGTCACCAGGAAACTTAAGGATTTAAAAACCCTAAAATTCGGAAACCTTGTGTCGGAGTTTTCGGAAAAACCACGGGAGATGTGGAATCTCACCCGAAACCTACGATGAATCAAAATACATGTTTGTACACCTGCGATCATAATCACGAATGGTACGAAGTACACTGCTGTTGATAAATCAAATGCAATAGTGGAAGTTTTTGAACAGCAGTTCTCACCCAACGGCGATGTCAACGACTGTCATTTCACACGATAAATTACGAAAAACGGTATACGCATACCTACAGCGCGAAACACAGGAGGAGCCAGAACCTATAACGCTCCATGAATTACTTCTAATTATTAAATCCAGGCCCCTAAAGCAGGAGGATCACACAAAATATATTTCGAGCTTTTAAAGAAACTTCCATCGAAAAGGTTGTACACATATTCAACGCCACACTACGCCACAAAACCTATCCAGAATCGTCTAAAGTTGCAAAAATTGTCACTCGCTCCAAACCTGGAAAAGACCCAGTGATCTCACAAAACATACTCCCAGTTAGTCTATTAAGTAGCATCAGCAAATGCACTTCTTAGCTGGCTTAAAACCCATGCCGACGAACACAATATTATTCCAAATATACGGTATGGATTTCGAGAGGGCCACTCAACAATTCACCCACTAATTAAATTAGTCCAACAAGTGACTGAAGGGTTTAATCATAAACAATACACTGTAGCAACAATGCTAGATGCCTAAAAGGCATTTGATAAAGTATGGAAACCAGGTTTAATCCACAAACGTATTACATTCAGTTTACCCAGACATTTATATCCACTTAATTGCACATTACCTTTGGCGCCGAAAATTATGAGTGGCATTAGCGGAACCAAATCTGAATTAAAAGCAGAAGTACCAATGTAAAGCAGGAGTACCAATCGAAAGCAGGAGTACCAATTAAAAGTAGGAGTACCAATTAAAAGCAGGAGTACTAATTAAAAGTCGGAGTACCAATTAAAAGCAGGAGTGCCACAAGGCTCCCCCCTATCACCATTGTTTCTGAACGTCTCTGCTGCTGATATACAGTAGCTGACGAGTCAGCAGTAGTGCAGCTCTATGCTGATGAGACAGCAGTTATGAGACAAGCATCGAACCTACACTACGCCCTCGCAGCAGTGCAGAGACAACTTCCAACACACGGTGGCGAATTAAAGTAAATGGTCAAAAATCAATGACCATTGTTCTTGCCAAAACCATGAAGGAACCATCTAGGAATCTGACCACTTTCCAGCGAGTAATCCCATACAAAACAACAGCGCGATGTTTAGGAGTCGTACTAGACAAATCCCTTACTTGGGGACGACAATGAGCTAACTGCGCCTACTCTACCCAATACTGCGATCAGACCACCGCTCTCATACGCACGCGAGATCTGGTGACATGCAGCACGAACACTTATAAATAAAACAAATATCGCAGTGCTATCATTTAAAGCACAGTTTCATTATGAAAACTTGGCGGTTATGAGTAACAGGTTGTTAAATGTGACTGTGAAAGAAAAGAATCCTCAAGAAATGTGCCTTCATGCATTACAAAAAAAATAAAAACATACAAATAAATTTTTTTTTTTAAAGTATCAATTACAGTTTTTGTTTAATTTGAAAGCATTAGTGTAGGCTGGCTGTAGTGAGGGTATTTATTATTTAATTACAGTTGTTTATAAGGAAATACAAAAACAAAAACACAGAATTATTCGAAATTTACTTTGAAAACTGTAGTTTATAAATTAACCGATAGGTAGCGCTATAGTGTAAATAATTCTTGGAAGTTTACAACAAAATTACTTTCTGTTGAAAATAATTGAGTGAAGATTCATATCATATTGGAATTAATAGAATCGACTAGAAACACGACAGCGTCTAGTTTGTTGTTCATTGCTTATTTTGTAATCTTGGTATTAAAAATAACAAACGAAACAGCGATTTAGTAAACAGCTTGCAACCAAACAGCAAATTGGTAATTGAGAACAATCTTCGTGCATGTGACAACCTAAGTTCTGTCTTCTCTCTCCTATCGGCGTACATGCGAGTCCATTTTAACCAAGTTCATTAGAAATTAGAGCAAATTTATGTGTAGTGTAATACATCACACGTTCAGCCGAGTAGAAAATAGTTTGCTGTCGACAGCAAATTTAACACACCTGACGAGCGAATTATACATTTTTCCTAGAATATATTATTTATTTAATACTAATATTAAAAACACGCCAAACGCAAACAACGTATTTTAAGGACTTAACTGCTTCGGTTTATTAATGTTTTCAATCTTAAGTATTAACAATTTATGAACAAACTCTTGTTTTGTAGTTAAAAGTTCATGTGCATAGTGTTGCCGTCTTGCATTCGCTAACGAAATCCCGANGTAGTGCTGCGCGCGCGGCAGACCGATCATAGTTGAGTGGGAGAGAGACGCAAGGCATTCGGCGGGCCTCTCTCTCGTTCGGTGACTCATCGTAACGTTACCGAGCGTTACACTTTTTCATAAGTGACTCCCAGCCGCAACCTAATTTAAGACGTTGTCACGTCAAAAAATAAAATCTCGGGGCCACGTAGTGCTAACGTAGAAGGGCAGTGACTTCAAATGGACCACTGCACTGGACTGCACTGGACTGCACTGCAATTCACTGGACTGCACTGCAGTGCACTGGACTGCACTGGACTGCACTGGACTGCACTGCAATGCACTGGACTGCACTGGACTGCACTGGACTGCACTGCAATGCACTGGACTGCACTGGACTGCACTGCAATGCACTGGACTGCACGACATCCACTCTACCAGAATTATCAGAAAAATACGATTTATGTTGCATAAAAAAAATAATGCATGTATTTTGTAATACTGTGCCATATTTCCGCATAGTTTGCCGGTTTAAATTATTAAAAATGCCGATTATTAAAAGTATATTCTAAATTCAAATTAAGTCAATTTCCACGCTGAATGTTTCAGGTAGCATATTTGCAAGGAAAACCTAGTAGTAATATTATAATACTAAGTTTGGTTAGGCGTATGTAATAGAAAATTTAGTAATAATGTTTACAAATAGTTTTAATAATTCTTACTATGCACACCTATTTCTGCCACAAACATAATATTTTATCACTCAAATAAATGCACGTAAAACAAATATTACAAATATTTTTTTTATCGTAATGGCAATATTTTCTTCTATACAACCAAAGTAAGTATTAGCATTGCCCAACTTGAACGTTTACTTGCAAACTGTGCCTTCTGAACAATCCGGAATAGACTTCTGTTTATTTTTAAGTATAGACATGCTGTTATTAAGTGAAAATTTATCAGAATATTTTACAACGTAATGAAATAGACTCCTATATATACTGGAGAGCCAAAAAAACTGGTAGGCGTGCGTATGCAAATAACAGAGGTATGGAACCAATCAGAGTAACGCGATGCGGTCGGCAGCTAGATCGGTTACTGCTGCTGCAATGGCAGGTTATCAAGATTTAAATGAGTTTGAGCGCGGTGTTATAGTTGGCGCACGAGAGATGGGACATAGCATCTCCGAGGTAGCGATAACATTTGGATGTTCGCGTACGACCATTTCACGAGTGTACCGTGAATATCGGGAATCCGGTAAAACATCACATCTTCGGCGTTGCTGCGGCCGGAAAAATATTGTGAACGAACGGTACTGACGACGACTGACGAGAATCATTAAACCTGACANTAAACGTGACAGACGTGCAACCCTTTCTCAAATTGGCGCAGATTTCAATGCTGGGGCATCAACAAGTGCCAGCGTGCGAACTATTCAACGGACCATCATTGATATGGGCTTTCGGAGCCGAAGGCACACTCGTGTACCATTTTTGATTGCACGACACAAAACTTTACGCCTCGCCTGGGCCCGCCAACACCGCCATTGGACTGTTGATGACTGGAAACACGTTGCCTGGTCTGACGAGTCTCGTTTCTAATTGTATCGGGGGGATGGACGTGTACGGGTATGGAGACATCCTCATGAATCCATGTTCCCTACATGTCAACAGGGGACTGTTCAAGCTGGCGGAGACTCTGTCATGGTATGGGTTGTATGTAGTTGGTATGAAATGGGGCCCCTGATACGTCTAGATAAGACTCTGACAGGTGACAGATACGTAAGCATCCTGTCCGATCACCTGCACTCATTCATGTCCATTGTGCATTCCGATGGACGTGGACAATTCCAGCAGGACAATGCGATACCCCACACGTTGAGAATTGCTACCGAGTGGCTCCAGGAACACTCTTCTTACTTTAGACACTTCCATTGGCCACCTAAATCACCAGACATGAATCTTATTGAGCATATCTGGGATGCCTTGCAATGTGCTGTTCAGAAGAGATCTCCACGGCCTGGAACTCCTATGGATTTGAGGACTACCCTGCAGGATTCATGGTGTGAATTGCCTCCTGCATACCTTCAGACATTAGTCGAGTCCATGCCACGTCGTCTTGCGGCACTTCTGCGTGCTCGCGGGGGGCCTACACGATATTAGGATGGTGTACCAGTTTTTTTTGGCTCTTCAGTGTATTTGCTTGACTACACATGCGATTGCCTACGTACGGAAATACATCTCAAGAGTTAGTTTGTAATTTTTCGGCGAATTGGAACATGACCTTAGAATTACGTACATGGGCCCGAGTTTTCTTTTCCCGCGTTTGAGGCGTAGCTAAACGGGTGACAATAATACGCGCGCCCGGCACCCCATCGCCCTTACTCGCAAGGCGCTGGACCGGCGTACAGTGTTTGCGTCTTCACACTCTCCTGTGTTAATTAGACCTGTAACAGTGGGATTTAATTGCACTCTATGTAACTACGACTGTGCGGTTTCACTTTTTTCCTGACTCTTGAGGAAAAAGCGAAGGTGCCCTATAAAAATGCGATTTTCTGCCATTTTCACGAATTTTTTTTTTTTCTCTTTTGAATACACAATAATATTATTTTAAAAAAGTAATACCGGCTTAGATTATTTGTTTCTAGATTTTTTCTGGCAAAAAGTTGTATTACCAGGATATTTATTTGCTGAAATACGCCTACAGGCGCAAACAATGAATGTACAGTAACTATGTCCGATTACTGACTCTTAAAACAGGTTTCGTTTCAGAGCAGCAGCAACAAGGAATGTTTCATTCATTAACACAATTGTCTTAAAAAGTGTTACAAACCAACAGGAATGCAAGCTTTTATGGAGGTATTTTTTGCTCTGAAAATATTTTTCGTTAACTACGAGAAATGGAGAAATTGTTTTCTGCATATTTTAAGCTGACACGGAATAAGCGTAAAGAAATTGTCTAATCATATGAAACATTCTGCATCAACATTTGTAGGGGGGAGGGGGGCACGGTGGATGAGCGGTTAGCCTGCTCGCCTCCCACCAAGGCGAATCGGGTTCACTCCCGGATTTTCGCAAATGGGAATCGTGCCGGATGAGGCCGCTGGTTTGTAGGCTTTCTCGGCGATCTCACGTTTCCCCTGCCCTTTCATTCCGGCGCTGCTCCATACTCACCTCAGTCACCCTCGTCGGCTCTCAAGTACCTCGCTGTTTAGTGCTGCCCAAATCTCTCCACTCACTCATGCTTAAGTGAAGGAAGTGGATGGGAGGGGGGGGGGAGGTGTTACACTGTTGTCATGAAACACACGTTAATCAGAACAAATATTAAGAGAACATTTACTTCTGAATATAGTAATATGCGACATTGTTTACAACCATTGCATGTTTCATTAACAATGAAGGACTTATTAATAGTTTCAGTGTTACACAACCGTCAAACTCTCCGCTCTTGCCACGCCTTTGTTCGATCAAGTAAAGAACGTTCGTGCCAGTGCGTTTAAATTCCTACATCAGGTTTTTATTTTATTTTCCCCTACGTGTAAGCCTCAGCATCCTCACATTGCACTTCCGCTCTTAGAAACCACATCCGCTGCTCGCGTTTTGTTCTCGAATGCAACCAACCACTGCCGTGAGTCTTTTCCCTCTTTGCCCCCCCCCCCTCCTCAACCGTCATTAACCTTAAACTTACATAATCGTCATTCTTTGCTGTTTACCCCTTTTGCCGAAATTCTTCGTTTTCGCGTCATAATTTCGGATGCATAGTAATTACACACAATGTAAGTTTATAGAACATTTACATTTTATGAGCTGTTTCATATTTTTCTGCTGAATTTTAATTATGTGTTATCTGCTAGTTGTAAAAAGTCGACAGCATATTTCCATTTTATCAATAAGTTCCTGCCTTTTTGCAAGCAGTAAATAACCTACAGTGCAAATTAGATAAAAAAAGTCTTAAACGACTAGTAAATTGTAACTTTTCTATAATCACACATTTTCAGTAACACCTCTGAAAGTGAAATTATGACACGAAAACGTAAAATTTCTGTAAAAGGGGTGAAGCAGAGCCGTAAGGTTTATTTTGTTCAGATTGGGAGCACAGTAACGTTCCTTATGGGAGAGTTTGGCAAACTGCGAGGTGCGCTGGTGTTCCAAAGACGTTTTTTAAGCTGGCGGTAAAAGAAGACAAAATTTTTTATTTTAAAGTTTGTGTTTTGCTAGAAATGTGATATATACTTGGCCATACTATAATGTTTTATTTAGTCATATTTAGTATTTCAAAATAGTTTCTCCTCAGAATTGTTGTTGAGAAGCTGCTCCCTATTTAAAGTTTTAGACACTAAAACTACGATGTCAACTAATGCTTTCATTTGAAGCAAGTTTTAAAATTAAAATCCGTAAGTTTACTTGATTTTTAATCATATTGCATGCATTTGCGGTGTCGTGACTACATGGAGACCAGCTCACGGATGTCTCTGCTGAAGAATTCTTGCGGCTGTGGGCACTTGCTGGTCCGATCGAATTGGCTCCTCTTCGAAACTATCGGGGCCGCGGTGGTGTAGTGGCTAGACTACTCGCCTCCCACCTAGGCTAACCGGGTTCGATTCCCGGCGGGGCCGCTCCCAGAATCGTGCCTGACGATGCCACTGGTCAGCGGGTTTTCTCGGGGATCTCCCGCTTCCCCCCGCCCTTTCATTCCGGCGCATTCGAGACCGCCCAAATCCCTTCACTATGAAAAACGTGTGTCGTCAGATCAGCGCAAAATACATTTCCGCCAGACACGAGTACTTCGAGTCGCTATGGCGCGTATAAATCGTCTTATTCTTTGTATTGCAGCGGGAAGGTATCAAACAAAATGTTATCCATGCATAATTCCACAACATGACAATTTCTGTTGCGTGTGTTTGTCAGCATGTGCTTATTCTGTTGACAGAGTTTACTTTTTGCCTGGTATCCATCTGGCAATAGAGGGGTCGTTGACTATGTACGGCAATCTATGAGAGTCGTAGTCAATTCACGGTTACTTCCAACTTTCCTGAAGCCCCTGCTCAAGTTCTACTTCCAGGATATTCCTCCGCCTGCCCCACGACGCACCGCACTCGTGCGCACCAAGTTTCATAATATTTTGGACGAGAACTATTTCTTACTAGGTATTACCAACACGCCTATTTTCTCTCAGTTTGTATTCATATCAGTTATAAATGACGTATTTTAATTTACAGATTAACTATGAGCAGAAATTGCATTTAACGAGAAAAAAAAAACAGATACTTTTATGTTAACAAAAGTACACTGAAGAGCCAAAAAAAACTGGTACACCTGCCTAATATCGTGTAGAGCCCCCCGAACACGCAGAAGTGCCGCAAGACGACGTGGCATGGACTCGACTAATGTCTGAAGGTATGCAGGAGGCAATTCACACCATCAATCCTGCAGGGCAGTCTACAAATCCAATCTGCACCATTTTGAGAAAGGGTTGCACGTCTGTCACGTTTAATGATTATCGTCAGTCGTCGTTTGTCCCGTTCGTTCACGATCTTTTTCCGGCCGCAGCGATGTCGAAGATGTGATGTTTTGCCGGATTCCCGATATTCACGGTACACTCGTGAAATGGTCGTACGTGAAAATCCAAATGTTATCGCTACCTCGGAGATGCTATGCCCCATCTCTCGTGCGCCGACTATAACACCACGTTCAAACTCACTGACATCTTGATAACCTGCCATTGTAGCAGCAGTAACCGATCTAGCTGCCGACCGCATCGCGTTACTCTGATTGGTTCCATACCTCTGTTATTTGCATACGCACGCCTATACCAGTTTTTTTGGTATCTTCAGTGTATAAACAAACCTCTTGTTATACATTACATAATTACGAGACAGCAAAACCTGTCATGCATGGGGTGATTTTTCAAAGTATGAAGATTAGGGTCGATAGACTATAGGAAGCACTGTTACGGAGGAGGTTAACGCCCCTCGTTCGGATATGACACCACTGGTCTCAGTCAACGTTAATGTTTAAATTGTGTTCGTTCATGTATATATTAATGATCTTCAACGAACGGTAATTGCATATCATGCTTCTTATTGCTGTTTCGAAATTCGAAATTGTGCCCCACTTGGTCAGTGTGTATAAAGTTGGATTCACATTTGATGAAGCTTAAGCATTAACTTTAGAATTATGACTTGTACAGAAGAACTCAGTGTGTGTTATTTTAACTTGTCGGTTCACAATAGAAATTAGCAGGTGTATGTGTGGTCAGGTTTTACTTAAAAGAAATCATTTCATTTTATATCTTAAGCAAATATTTCGTGCCGGCAACCAATCAAGCAGTCGGTGTTNTTACTTAAAAGAAATCATTTCATTTTATATCTTAAGCAAATATTTCGTGCCGGCAACCAATCAAGCAGTCGGTGTTGTTTGCGCGAAACTCATTTAGAATAATGTGTGGACATAGAAACAATTATTACAAAGGCATGTGTATGTGCATATATATGAATATATTTGTGAATTAAGTTCACAATAATAAGCTTTTCTGCCAGAAAATGTCTGCTTTGAGGATTGATCATATAAATGGTTGTGTTACCCTATACGANACAATAATAAGCTTTTCTGCCAGAAAATGTCTGCTTTGAGGATTGATCATATAAATGGTTGTGTTACCCTATACGAAGTTAGATAAATAGGAAAGGCTCGTCACAAGTTTACAGTCGTTGGTCGTGTCATTCGAAATGTGAATTGTAAATGCAGAATACGTTGCTCCGTGTGCAAGAACTGCTGTTACAATTTTTAATTCGTAATTATTCAGTTGAAAACTCAGCTTATTGCTGCGTGCTGGATGTTTGCGGCCCTGCTCGTTTCCCACCGGACCGTTACGGGTGTCGCGCAGGTGTGTGACCTGTCCGTGCCGGGTGCCAATGAAGCGAGGAATACGGGGCACGCGCGCAGGGATGCCAACTTGGTGATTTTCTATCCAGATCTGGTGATTCCAGTTTGTCATATCTACGACCGGTCAAAAAAAAAAAAAAGCTATTTCTGTAACAATCTGGTGGCAAATCTGGTGATTTGAAGGAAGAGCAAAGATTTTTTTCTGTTATCAGATAATCACAATTTTTGTGTCTTCAGGATTATTTATTTCCCCGAAATATATGTACACTTGGAGAGAGAATGGGAACAATTTGAGCTAAAAATTATAAGTTTTATTGCACGTGATTATTTATTTATGCAGTTGGTAGTCGTGCGGGCGGTCTCTTGCGGAAATAACTAGAAGATTTGGTCCCGTCGCAAGCGAAGTTTTGGGAATTTCTGCACTGAAAGTATCTACTCATACAGCTTGAGAGTGCTGTGTGTTTGTGAGTACTGTATGCCCTAGACAATACGTTTTTAAAGTATGCTATAAGGTTTACTTTTGCATTTTTATTTCAATTTGTGAGGATGGTATTTATGCAAAAGGTGATAAGCAACTGTAGTGAGCAGCGGAAAACATGTATTTTATTACTTTTATCTTGTCTCAATTAAATCTGAAATAGACTAATGTTGCAACCAGGTTGTTTTTGTGGTAATTTCTGTATCTTGATGTAGAGACTTTCTCTCTATAAAGTTGGTTGAAATACACGAGCGCCCAGATATCTGCCGGCAGAGGGCGTTGGCGTTCAGGCCGGTACAGATAGTCGCAACTCGCTCCAGGAATTCCATTGCCAATCTCGGAAGGCGGTGGTATCGCAGTTTTTCTGCTGCAGACTGCACAACGCGGTTCAAGGGCGTAGGGCGTAGGGCGATAACAGCGTGTATAGGCTATTCACGGTAAAGTGAGCATCTACTGAAGCCCTCTCATTTGTAACAATAGTCAATAAATATATTTTATTGTAGCCTTAGACGTCAACTTTCGAGTCCGGTGAAATATATACACTGTATTTGTTACCAACATGGCAACATTCATTTTAAAAAGTTGTGTAAGTATTAAAATGGCTGACACGATAAAAGTAACTCGGGTCTCGGAAGTGCTCACTTTACGGTCAACAGCCTATAGATAAGTACACAGAGACGAATGGCGTGGCGGCTCCTTTGATGTGGGCGTATAGCCCGTTCACGGTCACTCCAAACTTTTCTGAAGCCCTACAAAAGATCTACGTCCAGGATATCCCTCCGCCTCATGCAAACAAAGCTTAACCGAAAAAGGGTTTATTCTACTCAGGTTGGCAGGCTCAATGCTTTTAGTTTGGCAACTAAAAATTTTTGCCACTAGGTAAGCGCTGGTGTTGCATGAGTACCGGATTTTTAAAATATTTTCTACGTTAAAAAAATAGGATAATTTTACCAATCATAAATCAAATATAAAATAACTTCTTAACTAATTAAAAGCTTTCTCTTTTATTATTCACGTAGCTTAAAATTTTAATTAAATGTCTCCTTTTGTAACACTGAGCTCCTAGCAACGGAAGTTTCCCCTGTGCCAAACTGTCCCATAACAAATCACGTTTTGTTCCTAACACGAGTAGAATGAACCTTAACTAAGTCTACAAAATGGCGCCCAAGGAACAGCGCGCCTCATTCGTACGCACTCAGCGTACAAATATTTTGCATAAGAAATAATTCTTACTTTACACTGCCAACATATTTCTTTTCTCACTGGTTTTATTCATATTAATTATACTTGTATACTATAACTGTAAGATAAGATGTCAGCAAAAGTTCAATTTAACAAAAAATAAAGTACCTTTATGTTAACACAAAGTATAAAACGCTTGCGACACCTGACACACCTAAGAAACAAGCAAGGACGCCGTACATGGGGTGGTTTTCCGAAGGTTTGATGCGAAAAATGTGAAGAAGCCGCGAATAGACTATATCTGGTATTGTAAAACACTCGTGTTAACTCTGCACCACCTTAAAAATCGCATGTACAAAACGGCAACTACCATCTGGGAGTGAAAAATAAAGGGAAATATGAACTCAAAATTGCGTCACACTATTAACTCTGTTATAGCGATACTTCCTATCTGCGCCAATTTGAGAAAGGGTTGCACGTCTGTCACGTTTAATGATTCTCGTCAGTCGTCGTATGTCCCGTTATTTGACGATCTTTTTCCGGTAGCAGCGATGTCGAAGAAGTGATGTTTTACCGGATTCCCGATATTCACGGTACACTCGTGAAATGGTCGTACGCGANCAGCGATGTCGAAGAAGTGATGTTTTACCGGATTCCCGATATTCACGGTACACTCGTGAAATGGTCGTACGCGAACGCAAGGTTTCCGTTAATGCTCAGCCTCGCCTACTGTGCAGAAATTCTTAGTTTTCGCGTCGTAATTTCGGATTTAAAGTAATTACCGTCAATGTAGGATTATAGAAATTTTACATTTTACGAGTTGGTTGATATTTTTGTATTTATTTATATTTTGTCAATAAGTTCCTGCCTTTTTTGGAAGCAGGAAATAACACACAGTGAAATTAGATACAAACGTATTAAACATCTAGTAAATTGTACTACATTTGTATATCAAACATTTCCTATATTACCCTTAAAACGGAAATTATGACACGAAAACGAAGAGCACTAGTTACACTTTTGTTGGCCGATCTCGATGAAATTTCGTACACTACTTTGTTAAGCTTTTTTTTTCTCATAGTAGGTCCGCCATCCTGAGGCTTCCTGTAATCACTCCTAGCGAGTACTGGCCTGGTCTATATGGCATTTATTGTGCGCTCAAGATGTTCCCTGTGTCTACTTCTCTGAGAAACTGGCTCCGTTTCTGACGAGCCTGCTGCCAACGCGACGTGAAGCTCTACCTGCCTACTGTAACAGACTCGCAATAAATAAATTGCAACAAATAGTATAGAAATTATACCGGAATGATGGAGTGGGATGCACAACCCTAGTAATGGCATTAACGTATAACAAATTCATTTGGAATGGGCGTTGAAAATATTGCATAATTCGGGGAGTTTGATGTGGTTGGAAGAGTAACACGTACCGGATTGATACACACGTTCAAGTATTAAAGTACTTCGTTTCTTTCGAAAAAACTAATTCGGAAATTTAAGGGGAAAAAATGGAAAACTGTAGTCTTCTTCGGTGTACAGTTTTCGTGCATAATAACTAGTTGAGGGAATGGTAATTTTTTTTTTCACGCTGAGGAAACGGTTATGTTGAATATAAAAAAAACCAGTTTTGCGCAGCAAAATTCATTTTTTCTATATGTGCAACTAACTATTTTGTTTCTGAAAATATATTATTTTTTTGTTTCTTTTTGGCTTTTCCGAAACACGTAAAATTTGATTGGTGCAAATGAAGATTGTTATGGCTGTCCATAAACCACAGTTTCGGTTATAATTATAATACTCAACAAAAGGACCGGGTTCCGAAACCCATATTCATTGCCGTTGAACTTTGTGTCTTGGCAACCTCGGCCATCGTAAAAGTTTTGGAATTTCACTTATTTTAATTGTTATAGAAAGTTCAGTGCATGGCATGTACGTGAATTTGCTAAAATGTTGACTTATGCAGATTTGTTTGGTTGAAATCGTTTCATTGGGATTGTCTTTGACACTGATAAGCATCAATAAATACACTAACACACACTGCAGTAGTTCTTATAGCCAGGCAAATTACAAATGAACTCTCGGCCTGTCAATTCGAACGAAGGTCATCAAATGACTCGGCTGTGCTACAGTCAACCTAATACATGTCACTACTGCACCGAGCTGATTTTGTTGCCGCGAAGAAGTCTGAAACAATGGACACAAATGAATGTTAGTTAACCATGCGTGTATTAGCTTTAAACGAAATATTTGACACTCGAATGATATTTATAGTTTTGACGATAACGAAACTAATCAGTTGAACGTACTTGTAAAATAGTTATGTTATACATAAATGAGTTTAAATAATGCTGGCTCAGTTAGATAATTATTCGACTCAACAAGTTATTTTTAAATGTTTCGTTTGGTTAAAGGGAATGAATGCATATGTTTAGAGAAACAGCAGATTTGTCGAGAGAACAAATTATTGTTCAGTGTTCATTGTACAGTTTTCAAGCAAATGTATTAGAAACTACAGCTAAACCTTTTCCCTGCGTATGCCTGTATAAATCCATAGTATGACTTTTTTAAAAGATGAAAAAATTTCATTTCTTTTGTCTTTATATGTGTGGGAATTTTTGTTGCGATGTGTTTTATGCCAGAACAGTTTATTTTATTTTGATATAAACGATACATATTTATTATTCCGCATGATATAATTTATGACAATCACGTATTATTGTATACCCATCCTTAATAATACGTGATTCCAACTGTATATCTTGTGTTCAAATAAACATACGTACACATGTACATATCTGTGAGTATAAAGTGTTGTTTAGTATCACAATGGCTTTGCAAAAAAAAAATGATGATTGTAGATTTCGTCATAAATATTGTTATAAAATTTCGATGTCTTTTACGCAAATATTTAGCATATTCATCAAAAATTGAGTTCAAGAACGTAATTTTTTTTCGATATTTGTTGGCATCAAGTAAAATCTACTGAACCAAATTATATGAAGTTTTGCTTCCCAGCACGCTTTTTTGTGAACATATATTTTTAGTATTTGCTTATTGTTACATTGCTGTTTTATGTTGGTGAGTTAAAAGCAAAGTGTAAGTAATCAGTATTTTTAATTTATTTTATTATTTTTTTTTTTTGTAATGGCAAACACCACAATACAAACACCT
Organism: Clitarchus hookeri; assembly: GCA_002778355.1. NCBI lineage: Eukaryota > Metazoa > Arthropoda > Insecta > Phasmatodea > Phasmatidae > Clitarchus > Clitarchus hookeri. The sequence goes on along the minus strand of NQII01007155.1, from coordinate 70,682 downwards.
GTCGGCCATGGTTGTGGGTAAAAGCAGTACTTAATTTCAATCTACCAGATTCATTGACAGATCCATATTCCGAGTGGGCAAAGTCACCGGCAACAAATGTATTTTCTGTCTTCCAAACACCAACGCCTACCTGACGTCACGAAGAGTTCCAAGCAGCCTCGGCTTAGATGAGCCACGTGTACACAGAAGCTTCCTTTGGTTATTGACCACGTGTCTTTGAGTGAACATTGTGCGGAATGTGACTTATCCAATCTGAATTTGGTTACTCTCTTTCTAAGGCGTGGTTCGCGCCCAAGACGTGGGACCGCTAAACCCATCCTGTGGGGAACGTTGTTCAGAACTGAAATGTTTTGAAACACAAATGGCAGAAACCATCTTCGCGAAACTAAAGTCAACGAAACCAATGTCAACGACATATTCATTTTCGATGCTGGCGAAGTTTTGTACAAAGACTTCGTTTTATTTAATTCTGCACCACACTAATCCAATGGAAAATTTTAATTCCGAGCTTGCGAATTCGCAATTAGCAACTGCCAATAAAATAACAGTTTTTCCCATTGTTCGACTTGCAGGTAAACGTCAAGGGAGTTGTCAGTTTTCACTAAAGCCTCAAATGTGGTTAAATTTCCTTGGCTGAAACTTGTTGTATTGAATATTGGTATTATATAGTATATTGGTATTGTATTGTAAATTAGTATTGTACATTTGTATTGTATAATGTTATTGTATTGTATATTGGTATTGCATATTTGTATTGTATTATATAATGGTATTGTATCTTGGTATTGTATATTTGTATTGTATTGTGTATTTGTATTGTATATTTGTATTGCATATTGGTATTGTTTTGTNTATCTTGGTATTGTATATTTGTATTGTATTGTGTATTTGTATTGTATATTTGTATTGCATATTGGTATTGTTTTGTATATTTGTATTGTATTGTATATTTGAATTGTATAATTGTATTGTAGCTTGGTATTGTATTGTATACTGGTATTATATATTGTTATTGTAGTGTATATTGGTATTGTATTGTATATTTATATTGTATATTAGTATTGTATTGCATATTGGTATTGTATTTTGGTATTTAATATAAGTATCGTATTGTTTATTGGTATTGTATTGTATATTTGTATTGTATAATGTTATTGTATTGTATATTTGTATTGTATTGTGTATTTGTATTGTATATTTGTATTGCATATTGGTATTGTTTTGTTTGTTGGTATTGTATTGTATAATTGTATTGTATCTTGGTATTTTATTGTATACTGGTATTGTATATTGTAAATGTAGTTTATATTGGTATTGTATTGCATATTGGTATTGTATTTTGGTATTTAATATTAGGATTGTATTGTTTATTGGTATTGTATTGTTTATTGGTATTGTGTTGTTTATTGGTATTGTATATTAGTATCGTATTATATATTGGTATTGTATTGTATAATATTACTGTATATTGGTATTGTATTAAATATTTGTATTGTATTGAATAATGGTATTGTATATTGGTATTGTATTGTATATTGGTATTTTATTGTATAATCATATTGTATCTTGNTGTATTGAATAATGGTATTGTATATTGGTATTGTATTGTATATTGGTATTTTATTGTATAATCATATTGTATCTTGGTATTGTATTGTATATTTGTAATGTATTGTGTATTTGTATCGTATATTTGTATTTCATATTGGTATTGTTTTGTATATTTGTATTGCATCTTGGTATTGTATTGTATACTGGTATTGTATATTGTTATTGTAGTGTATATTGGTATTGTATTGTATATTTATATTATATATTGGTATTGTATTGCATATTGGTATTTTATTTTGGTATTTAATATTAGTATTGTATTGTATATTTGTATTGTATAATGTTATTGTATTGTATATTTGTATTGTATTGTGTATTTGTATTGTATATTTGTATTGCATATTGGTATTGTTTTGTTTATTGGTATTGTATTGTATAATTGTATTGTATCTTGGTATTTTATTGTATACTGGTATTGTATATTGTAAATGTAGTTTATATTGGTATTGTATTGCATATTGGTATTGTATTTTGGTATTTAATATTAGGATTGTATTGTTTATTGGTATTGTATTGTTTATTGGTATTGTGTTGTTTATTGGTATTGTATATTAGTATCGTATTATATATTGGTATTGTATTGTATAATATTACTGTATATTGGTATTGTATTAAATATTTGTATTGTATTGAATAATGGTATTGTATATTGGTATTGTATTGTATATTGGTATTTTATTGTATAATCATATTGTATCTTGGTATTGTATTGTATATTTGTAAAGTATTGTGTATTTGTATCGTATATTTGTATTTCATATTGGTATTGTTTTGTATATTTGTATTGCATCTTTGTATAGTATTGTATACTGGTATTGTATATTGTTATTGTAGTGTATATTGGTATTGTATTGTATATTTATATTATATATTGGTATTTTATTGCATATTTGTATTTTATTTTGGTATTTAATATTAGTATTGTATTGTATATTTGTATTGTATAATGTTATTGTATTGTATATTTGTATTGTATTGTGTATATGTATTGTATATTTGTATTGCATATTGGTATTGTGTTGTATATTGGTATTGTATCTTGGTATTGTAATGTATACTGTTATTGTATATTGTTATTGTAGTGTATATTGGTATTGTATATTTATATTGTATATTGGTATTGTATTGCATATTGGTATTGTATTTTTGTATTTAATATTAGTATTGTATTGTTTATTGGCATTGTATATTGGTATGGTGTTGTTTATTGGTATTGTATATTAGTATTGTATTATATATTGGTATTGTATTGTATAATATTACTGTATTGTATTGAATACTTGTATTGTATTGAATAATGGTACTGTATATTGGTATTGTAATGTATATTGGTATTTTATTGTATAATCATATTGTATCTTGGAATTTTATTGTATAATCGTATTGTATCTTGGTATTGTATTGTATACTGGTATTGTATATTTGTAATGTATTGCATATTGGTATTGAATTGTATATTTGTATTGCATTGTATATTGGTATTGTATATTGTTATTGTATTGTATATTCGTATTGTATTGTTATTGGTACTGTTTATTAGCATTGTATATTGGTATTGTATTGCATATTTGAATTATATATTTGTATTGTATTGTTAAATGTTATTGTATTCTATGTTGGTACTGTATTGAATATTGGCATTGTATATTGTTATTGTATTGTATATTGGTATTGTATAGGGTATTTGTATTGAATATTGGTATTTCATATTAGTATTGTATTGAATATCTGTATTGTATATTGGTATTGTATATTGGTATTGTATTGTATATTGGTATTGTATGTTGGTATTGTATATTGGTTTGTACGCTTCCCTAGCCAAAACTATGTGCGTAGATTTTGTACCATTTAATTGGTTGATCTTGTTAACTGTGCTATATTTTTGCGTACTGATACATTATGGCGTACGTTTATACAGTGTTAAATGTTTCATTGTAACGCAGTGCTCTTTCATTTAAACTAAGTTGTAGATCGGCAATCTTTTGAATGCATGGGTTTGATATAGATCCATATATATATATATGGATATATATATATATTTATTTATACATATGGTATAGACTAGAATTGGGATGTAACCTAGTTTTTTTTAGGTTAGAAGTACATGCAGTTACTGTGTACTTCCCGTTAACTCCTTTTTTCAGCATCTCGTAGGAAACTATTCTGCTTACATTATGTATTGAATAATAATGCAATACCTACCCTATTTGCAACTTTTGATTGCCCAATTTTGGTTGCACAGTTTGGTCAACTATGGCAAATTACATTGGCTCAGCTCCGAAATGTCATGCAGACTTACGTTCACACAACTTCATTTTTGTTTAAAACCAGTTAAATTGTTTAAATGTATAATGATTTTAGCTTGATTGGGTACTGGAGTTCAAAAATGTTATTCATTACATAGATATGACTAACTGAAATAAAAACTGAACATAAAGTATTAATGCATAAAAATAATAACAAAAAAAAAACTAAAATATTTATTAAAGAAATCAAATCAAATTTGGTTTTGTGAAAATAGGCGTATTATATTCATAATTATGCTGATAGTGTCACAAAAAGCACATTCGTTTTTGTACTTTTTTTGGACTTGAACAATACTGAAAAACATATGCTACTATTCTGCCCTAGTGCCAAGCTCTCCTAAGTAAATACATACATACATTACAATGCTGGTGCGAAGAAACGCTGGTCAAAAGCCTTGTCTTGATGTAAAATTTACCTTACATACACATTTGGAGACTTAACCTACATATTTATTTTTATTGGAAAGCTATATTTGTTGTTTTGTGAAATTGTTTAAGACAGATTACTTAATATTTATTTTTCGCAACTGTCTTTGCACAAGCGACGAGCACTGTACATCGCATCAGTGGAGGCTAGACAAGATCGTGCGTCTGAAAACTGACGTGGTAGACTTGACTAGTACAGCAGAATAGTAAACGATTTTCCCCACGTACACCCTCCGGCCCAGATACGCTGCAGTACAGAGGCAAACGAATTCCACTTCCAGAAAACAAATAATGTGGCACTGCTACATACCGATGCATTACAGCCAACACCCACAACCCGTATCACTATGGGTGGAACGCACTCACCCCGTCTGACATTGTATGATCAATTAACAACTAGAGAATCTGAAAGGTAGACCGAGGGTGGTCGACCGACGGTGTAAGCACCGTGCAGGTCTCAACTAGTCGAAGGGTTGGTACATACATTAGTCGAGAGTCGAGTCAGGCTCCAGGGTGGCAGACCAGCCGAGTCACTCATGCACTTCCTTTACGAGAGGAATTCAGTTATACAGGGCAAGGTTAAAAAGTTATATGGTTTTAAATGCTATATACACGTACGAATTTGTAAGGATGAAGGAAAATATGCGTGCACTCCGAGAAGACCTATTTGTCCCTGCTCGCAATAGCAGGAACAGTGATGTCTTTCGACCTTGACCTTTGGCCGGTATTTCAGACGACATCTACGCTAGAGAAAAAGGCGAAAATTGTGCGGTGTTTCAGACACACAGTCACATCCTCCCCTCCTCTAAGAACACAGGACGGCCACAGCCGTCGACAGAAGACAGCGATTTCAGGTAGCCAGTCCTATGTAGCCATCTCATCTGCGTCTAGGACTCGCTTCAAACGTATATTTTCTGTTCACTGAGACTGAATGTATTCAGCATTGCTTAACTGCTAAAGCCGTCTGTAATGCTCTTTTATTGTAAAAAAAAAGGTAATGAAACATTAATTGAAATAATTAATCAAAAGAAGCAAGATCTTCGTTTGAGTTCACAAACGTTGCACACAGAAATAGAATATAGTTTATATTTGGACAGAAAATAGTTATTAAAAACACGGATTTATACAGTTAATTTAGTATGTTTTTCATATCCGTTTAGTAAACACACAATATTTAACTTGCATTGTTACAATAATTTTCTTAGCAACTATTTTCTAAAAACAATTGCCTGTAGGCCTAAAACGTACAAACATATTCTACTGTGTACTNTAATTTTCTTAGCAACTATTTTCTAAAAACAATTGCCTGTAGGCCTAAAACGTACAAACATATTCTACTGTGTACTGGACGTCTGTGTTACAAGGGCAGGCACTAGACATGCCCTAACACAATTTCAGTAGGTTGGGACTTTCACCTACTCACACAGTCACACTTGAAAAACACGTGTCCATGCTATATGTTTGCGAAGGTGTCTACCACTGATGTCCCGTGAAACCCTATTCTCAGGCTTCACCANACACGTGTCCATGCTATATGTTTGCGAAGGTGTCTACCACTGATGTCCCGTGAAACCCTATTCTCAGGCTTCACCAGTCGCAGCTGGTGAATTGTTGCAAGGTACACTCACGTCCAAGTACCTCGCGTCCTCAGAACGGAGAAACACNCACCAGTCGCAGCTGGTGAATTGTTGCAAGGTACACTCACGTCCAAGTACCTCGCGTCCTCAGAACGGAGAAACACTCTTGACTTGTATTCATAGCTTGTCGTGGATTTTCGTCACTCGGTGTTTGTTGGAGTTGTTGTTGGAAGGAATTATAGTACCTCAAAACAACTTGTTCTACTTTTTCTTCGCCATTATTTTCGATAGTATCGCAAACCTGCTCCGTATTCACAAGAAATCTCTCCATCTCTTCTTAGATCAAAACCAATTCTGTTGTTCCAGAGCTAGTTTGAGAAGTCTCGAAATTTCAAATCTGTTTATATGTTATTTCTTTGTATGTTTATTTTTCCATCGGAATACATCTTCTTGCAGTTATTGAACATTTCAATTTCAATACTGATTGTTTTTTTAGCTTTCATAGTTACAGAGGTGTTTTATTATTTTGTTCATTTCCATATTCTTTTTAAGTATCCAATTTCTACTGCAATAGAGAAATAACCNTGTTCATTTCCATATTCTTTTTAAGTATCCAATTTCTACTGCAATAGAGAAATAACCCTTATACAGAAGAGAAAATGTCTTATTGAATGCTTCATGCAGGTATAGGACGTCGGAGAAGGAGGTTGCAGCTGAGATCTCCGTACGAGTAGCGCTACCACACGTGCAGACTTGATCTAAAGTAGCCATTTTCAAGGCGAACCGAAAGGTTCTAGCTGTTGCCCTTTACACTAGGCCCACACACTTTATAGAGAAATATTTAAATTTTTTTTTTTTTTAACGTTTATGGTTATAACTGTTATTATGACACGTTGAATAGCTAAACAGATTGTACTCGTAAACCNTTTTTTTTTTTAACGTTTATGGTTATAACTGTTATTATGACACGTTGAATAGCTAAACAGATTGTACTCGTAAACCGGTCCAGATATTTACTTCAGTACATCTTTACGACAGTCATCGCTCTTGATATTTCAATATCATCTTATTTGCATAAATTATACAACTTATGGAGGAATTTTTTTTATTTTCTTAAGCTATTACAGCATGATCCGCAAAAAAATAATAATTGAAATATTTTTTTTTTGTAATGTTTGTGAAGGTTAGCGACTCGAATGCTGGTCGGAACCAAGACTCAAAGTGGGGATGTATTCCGCGTCGCGAGTAAGGCAACTAGGCAGGATGATACCGCAGTGGTTTCCCATTGCCTTCCACGAGATTCATGAGATGAAGCGAGATGAGAATGGAGCAGCGCCGAATTGCAAGGGCGGGAGAAACGGCAGTTCCCCTAGGTAATACACCAACCAGCGGCATCATTCGGCACGATTCCCACATTCCATGAATCCGGGAGAAATCCGGTCGGGGAAATCCGAGCGTGCTAACCGCTCATCCACCGCGGCCACATTTGGAAATGATATACGGTTATACATAGTTTTCTCCCAATTTCTGTCAAACAATGCCGTTTCAAATGAAGAAATTTATATTTATACTAGCTGACCCGGCAAACGTTGTTTTGCCATAAAAAGTATTTCTAGTGATTATAGTATTAGAAAAAAATAACTATAACTTATTGTAAGTGTGTGAGGATGTGGTATATAAGTGGAAGAGGCATGGAGCTCTGTGGACGATGACGGAATATAAAATTAGATAATTTAATAAATATTAATAAAATGGAAATACAAACAATTACAGCTTTGCGATCAATAATAAAGTTAATTAAGAAGTACACTTAATTATTGAAAATATAATTGTAAACACGTCACTACTACGATCTGAGCACAAATGAATAAGAGAAAGGTTATTGTGTGAGAGAAAGTGGAGACCGGCTACTCCGTACTGTGTCACTGGGAGACACTTGGTGGGAATAAATTGTAACCTAGATCGATAAATGATCGATGATAATTGATCAGTTATCGACCTAGGGTAAAATTTATTAAATTATTAATATCGCTATAAAAAAATAAGGGTTTGTGGTAGAAGGGTAAAAATGTAGGAGGGTATGAATTTTTTTGGTGCCACATCATAAAAAAATAAAAAATAAAAATTTTGTTCAAACAATAAAAAAAAAATTGTTTGGGGGTGGCCACCCTTATTACTAGGNTGCTGTGTCACTGGGAGACACCTGGTGGGAATAAATTGTAACCTAGATCGATAAATGATCGATGATAATTGATCAGTTATCGACCTAGGGTAAAATTTATTAAATTACTAATATCGCTATAAAAAAATAAGGGTTGGTGGTAGAAGGGTGAAAATTTAGGAGGGTATGTATTTTTTGATGCCACATCATAAAAAAATAAAAAATAAAAATTTTGTTCAAACAATAACAAAAAATTGTTTGGGGGTGGCCACCCTTATTACTTAGGGGTGTAAAAAATAGATATAAATCGATTCTCAGACCTACCGAGTATACATACAAAATTTCATAAAAATCGGTCCAGCCGTTTCGGAGGAGTTCAGTTTCTAACACTGTGACGGGAGAATTTTATATATTAGATATAAATATTGAATACGAACTTCTAGTTACGTATTTTTCCTATTTGGTTTGCGCTAATGAAATGTTATTTAATATGAAGTGGAACGTAAGGGAAGAATACATGTAGATATTTCGGGGGTGTAAGGAAAGTTAGTAAGGCACTATTTAATAATGTTTTTCAGCCCTGTGGCGTATTTTCTGGTGGCGGTCGCAGTTACAGAACTTCCCTGAAGGACCAGTCTCCGGGCGGAGAATTAGCTGACCCCACAACTAGTACCAAGGACAACGTAAAACCAGATGAGTAGAGACAGTATAATGTGAGAGTGTCAGTTGGCTCGGGTGTGCACTAGTGACGTCGACTATGGACAACTCTAGTTCAAGCACGGAGGCAAGGCACACACATGCTCAATGGGGAGAAGATAATCACGTGCGCCCTTCCCCTCTCCAGCTGGAGCCCCGAACTCACAAGTCGCAACAACATGAAAATAAAACTGATTTTGTTGTTTAGTGTACTTAGTGTTTTATTAAAATGTGAACAGATCAGATAAAGAAACTGACTCGTGAAAATCATGACAGAGTATTTTTAAATAATTGTCACTATATAACTTACACTGTCACAATTATTTCTTAGTGAAAAACCCAATGGTTTCGTATTTTGGCACATTATGTTATTATTTGTTAATATATAGGCACCTTTGATATGTGTTTTGTAAGCCTCTGCTGCAAATGCCACTAAGCACACTTTAAGCAATATTTTGATTAAGTAAAAATACCTCTTTCGTCATTTTCATTACACTATCTCTGCATCTTTAAGGAGAAAGTTGAGGTATTAAACATGTTATAAAATTTTTAGAAATAGGCATTTTTCATATTAATTGACAAATATAGCATGACAATTTTCTATACTACCAAAGTTCAAATTCCGATGATAAATATAATTTATTGCCCAAATCTGACAAGGACGGAAATTCTGTGTGAAATGTTCGTTACTAAAAGCCTTAATATCTTTTTATTTTTTATATAAAGAAAAAGTATTTTGCACGTAATGTGTACAAGCGGAATAGTATTTCCTACAAATATGAAATAGTAATTTTTTTTTTGGTGACTATCCTCCTAATATTTAACAGTTTATTTTGTATTAGCTAATATGTTTACGTGTACCGGCCGAAAATTAAAAAGAGGCAATGTAGAGATGATGAATGTTTGTTACTGTTAACAAAACGGTAATTATTCTAAAAGTTGTGTTAAAATATAACTTAAATACGTACAACATAATACACTGAGAAAAGGATTTTGGTAAATCGAACTAAGTTTGTTTGGAGCAACCAAAATTACTGTTTACACAGGAGAAATAAAATAGGCTAGGGATCTCAAAAACTCGAGAATTATTTTAAAGGCCACGGTCGTCTTCGAACAATCGCATGTTTGTGTTAACTTTCTTGGTTGCTCCACGAGTTTTTAAACTATGTGGATGTATCAGCGAAAATATGGAAACAGCAAAATGCAGGACGCCTTTTCCCTCAAGTAGATAATTTTCCTGACTCTACAACAGCTGTTTAATAGTTTCTTAATATATACAAGTTGTCGTGTAACGCCTTTTGAGTAGAAGCCTCGCTAACCCCCTTCGCGAGCGCCTACTGGTTGACACATGTCACGAGGCAGGTGAACAGCCAGAACGGATCGCAGTTACACGTGTCAAGGTTGTGCCGAGTAAGAGCTGGTATATCGCCGGAGCACCCGGATAGTGCTACGTACATACGTAGGAGCGGGAGAAATCGCAGAGCCAAGCAAGAGCACCTCTAGCAAGCCCGTGAGATCAGTTGAGCGCCGAGATATCACAAAATAATCATGTGGATTTCGCCGGAAATCAGAAAACATGCACCGCGGAGAAATAGCTGACAGAGTAAGCTAGGAGCAAGGTGCCACCTTCCCCCCACCTCCCAACCTTCAGGAACCAGGGCACGTTTTGTGAAAGGCATTGTTCTGTTTTCATCCCACCACCCCCTCCCCCAACAAGGCGACACGTGCCGACAATTAGGGAAGGAAGCTAGNATCCCACCACCCCCTCCCCCAACAAGGCAACACGTGCCGACAATTAGGGGAGGAAGCTAGGGAGTATATAAACTACCTTGCGGGGAACGTGAGTTAACAGTTCATTATCACCGCGCCGAGGGAAGAGTTGCGTGAAGGAATTGCGAGAAGATGTGAGCACGAGCCCGACAGCCATCCAGTGAGACGACACCAAATGCGGGCCTTTGTCCAAAGCCTACCACTTTGCCGGAGCTCATCCCCAGATGACAGCTTACCAGCACCCACAGCAGAGATAAGTATACAGTCGCCGCCCAGAGAAGCCCCCCTCCACCACGAAGTCGTACACAGTTAATACGAGTAGCCAGAATAGAGTACCACACCTCGGAAGTGTTGCTGTATGTTGTTTTTTTGTTCAAACTCGAGACAATATATTCGTCCTTCAAAATGAAACAGCAAAAGACTACCTTATTGAAAACCCCTCAATCTTCTAGACACCACATAGTCTATGCCTGGAGGAATTAACTACGACACTATAAGTCACCCTGTATCTCCACAGGTGGGGTAAAGCGTAAGTTACATTGGCTTCCCCAACCAAATAGCATCAAAGTGTTAACGAGAGAAAATGAAGACAGGTATTAACACCTTCCCTATTCATTCTGATTGAGCATATGTATTCTGAAAGAAGCAGCAACTTCTTTTACTGTGATTAATTTATATTTAACGAGTTTTTTGTTAATTAACTGACACCACATAACATAAAATATCCGCTAAAGATGGTAATATTATGAAAACCTTGTCGTTCTGCTAGACATCGACAGAGACCGTGATGTGTCAAACTGTCAACAAGATGAACCTTGTATGTGAAAATGTATTTAAAAATGTTCCTGGGTAGCATTTTAGCCATAAAGATAAAGCCAGTAAACTCAGAAACATAAATTGATTTCACCATACTTAACGAATTTCCATTTTTCGTCAAAACTATGTATTAAATAATTCTGATGATCTTTGAATCTCAGTAATACTATTATAAGCATTATTATAAAACACAATACATAAAAATATATGAAGGCGATAAGGCATTTCAAGAGACTGCAAAATGTATTTTATCTTATAAGGTTTTTTTTTTTCGTATGTATTGTTTCGTTGTCAGAAATCATCTAAAGTTTTTCTTTGTACATCAGCACAGTGACTGGCAATGCGTACGGCCACATGTTTTTCGTGAAAATATTTACGAGGAGGCTAGACTTCAATATCCTATGTGCACACTTGCAGGCTTCATTTGACTATTGGCTGCTTGCCTTTGTGTGAAGAGAGCCTGTTATACGAGTGAGCCAATCAGAATTAAGTCTCTCCGACACTGACCGTCCGTGATTCGCGGGCAGACAGATAAGACGCCTAACAATTTAAGTGATCAAGTCACGAAAGTCGTTCTGAACAGAAGTGTTTTGGAAGACAACTTGTCATGATATCTTTTCGTGAAAAACAGCTGGTCCTAGTAATGCGTCAACGTAGCCGCCCTCCGTTTAGTTGAGAGGGCGGTGCACTCAGTTTCAGACACCGACTGTCTAGGACAAAACTCGGACACCAGCGTGTCTTTCGGCGATGGTGGACTGCGGATTACTTAACAATGTTTGCAAAACGTGGCACCGGTGGTTGACGGAGTGGCTGCAGCGTTCACCTCCCATCAAGGCGAGCCGTGTTCGATTCCCGGTGAGGTCACTTCGGAATCTTCACACGTGAGAGTCGTGCCGGGTGATGCCGCTTGTTGGTGAGTTTTCTCGGGGATCTCCCGTTCCCCCCGTCACTTCATTAGGGCGCTTCGCCATACTCACATAGCTTCACCCTCATCGGCTCTCAAAACTTCACTGTTAAGAGCCGCCCAAGCTTGCTTGCGCCAATACGACCGGAAGTTTGTCAACCGCACGTCGTGCAGGAAAAGTGTCTGGAGCGGGGAGCAAGAGGTTTTCCTGCTGCGTTATCGCTCGGCGCCGGCCGTCGAGAAACGGCAAGGACACGGACGAGTCCTTGCACGACGGGTGCAGCGTGTTACCAGGTGTGGTACAGGCAGGACCTCGCATGACGAAGGTACACGAGATGGTGCAGGTGATGATTCGCAGCGTCAAGGCGCGCAGCTTGAAGCCTCGCCTCGTGAAGGCGCACCGCGAGAAGGCGCACCTTGTGAAGGTCATCCGCAAGGTCATCCAGGAGCCGCTCCTCCAGGACTCCAGCGCCAAGAAAGAGGAAACATGCTGCAGCGGCGCCAGTGTGCGGAGTGGCGCCATTGCCGTCGGCTGCCTCCATGTGGTGCGTATCTCTCCAGCCAATATCTCACCATAATTGTTTATTACAATATGCCAGAGACATTTACATAACGATCACGAAAATATAAATATTTCTAGTTAAATGAATATACTTCTCAAAATATAGCATCGTGTTGTCAATAATTTCGGAATAATGGAGTTTTAATTTTCTTTGCTCATAATTAACTATGTCTAATAAATCACATGTCATGTGATGATCTCTATCATGCACACATCATATTGATTAAGTATCAATTATGTTAAACAATCAGTCCTCGGGTACTGGCATCCTTATTCTATTTTCGAATAGGTATGGGTGTTTTTGCCGACACTTAATTATTCGTCCGAGTGAAAATAGCATTAATATTTATTAGTTTCTCTTGGACGAGTAAAAATGTGTTGCGTTAAACATAATTGCCTATTTAAAAATAGATTCAGGGGGCCAGTACCCGAGTACCGATTACATTGATACTTAATTAATATTTTGTGTGTATGATAGGGATCACATCACATGTGATTTATTTGACATAGTTAATTATGAGCAAAACAATATATACTCCCATATTCCGAAATGTTCGGTTTTCGGTACTATATTTTGAAAACTATAGGTAATTATTTTCTAGAACTGTTCCTTTTTAATGTATCACTTCATCGCATTCCTCTTATCCTTTTCAGGCATGGTGGTGTATACACCATGAAACAAAATGGTGGATTGTAACACATGGGTTGCGTAGTTGTGGGTTATCTCGGCGAACTACCGTTTCCCACGCCCTTGCATTACAGTGCTACTCCATTCTCACCTCATTTCGCCCTCATCGGCTCTCAAGACCTCGTTGTTAAGGACTGCCGGAATCTCTCAACTCTCCACCACACGCCACTGAGTGTAATGTTTTTATTTTGTATGCTCTTTTATGTTAGATTATAATGAACAAATTCTATCTAACACAACAAACTATCTAGGAAAAAATATTTACGTTTAAATTCCTGATGTTATCAAATCAACATTGTTAATGCGATCATAACCATAGATACGTATTGATGTCTTTAAAATCAAAACTGGAAATAGGCTACGCTTTTTGTGATATTCGATGTATGTGTTTGTTTTATTTCATCGCAGTGAGAAAATCACAAATAAAATCAGTAGATATTAATTTTGCTTGTGAAGTCGTGAGCCAATGAAACGTATATTCTTAAAGCACATGCGCGCTGTAATTGCGGGAAAACCACAAACAATTCCGACTGTAAACGAATGTATATGGAAGCGAGTGCTCCGCTTTTGATATTGTATTATATATTTTATTTTATTCGTGGCACGAGCCGATTTTGACGCCGAGTTGCAACAAATTGGCTTGTGCAAGCAGTTATACATTATCTACACTAAAAAGCCCAGCAGCTAAACATAACCTCAACTTCCATGAGACTGGACAAGAAAAACGATTTACAATTTCTCGTGTTCTCAGATAAGTAAAAATATTTCAAAAAAAAACTGCATAGAATTTGAGTGGCTTTAAGGAAGAAAACGAATAAATAAAAAAATGTGTATGTATACGCGTTACGAATATAAACAATAAAAAAAAACTGTGTGATCTCTGCCAGGTATTTTGGGCCGCAATAACAACGCACACTATCTCACCGTCAGAATCTCGTTATAGCAACTGAGGGATCGGCAATATAGCTGTCAGCACGCAGGACACAGCAGACGAACGGCTCAATGTAGCAGCGCCTTAAGGTGGTGACGTTAGCGCAGGCGCGTTAAGTTTATCAGCGCCATCTACTTCTGTGCGGTGGTGTACTCTTTGCTCGGCTCGTATCCCCTCCTCTTTCCAACCGGATCACCCTCCCTACTTACCCCTTTCCCCGTTGAGCGTCGTTTTATTTGATTACTCGTGGTAGTTTATTTAAGGCCCNCTTTCCAACCGGATCACCCTCCCTACTTACCCCTTTCCCCGTTGAGCGTCGTTTTATTTGATTACTCGTGGTAGTTTATTTAAGGCCCTGCACGACCTCACTCTGTCGCGTTACTGTGTGTCCTTATTTAACGTGTCGTGTTCGTCCTTGCCCAACGCCCAAGGTTAAATAATGTTTGCTATTTCACTGTTTCCACGCCTTCATCGTTAGGCCGTTAATCTTTTAAATTCTTTGTTGTTTATTTTGTAAAGTTTTTTATGAGTAGAATCTTTGACGGATCCCAAACGACTGCCTCCTACCGTAACTCTTTTTATTGTTTTTAATATTATTTTATTGGAAAGGAAGACTTTGATGGGTAATTCTTGCTGCCCTCCTTTCTGAAGTTTTTAAAATTTAAATGTGTGCTGTTAATAATTCTAAATCAATATTGAATAATTCTAAGTTAATAAAAGACAGTAATTTTTTAGCTGTTGTGTTGGCTTAGTAAAGTTTGGATCATTGTAAATTAAATTATTGTTGTAATGGAGCCCAGATGCATTATATATACATATATATATATATACATAATTATAATGTAATTTTGTTTCCTTTGGTGCTCCGAAAAATAGTGATGTCTTTTAATTAATTGTATCAATTGTATGAATTATTAATGATTTGTTACTAATTGTGATCACTACTTATTAAAGCGTGGATTTTAAACACATTTTAATTTATTAGTATTTTATGAGTTGTTTGCTATTCAGAATGTTTGCAGAAATTCTACGTTTNTTTTAATTAATTGTATCAATTGTATGAATTATTAATGATTTGTTACTAATTGTGATCACTACTTATTAAAGCGTGGGTTTTAAAATTCAGAATGTTTGCAGAAATTCTACGTTTTCGTGTCCTTATTTCAGTTTCAGAGGTATTACTGAATACGTTTGATTATATGAAATTTACCATTTACTAGTCATTTAACCCCTTAATATTCTTCATAATATTCTTTTTTTCGCAACACCTAAAGTTAAAAATTAATGTGTACGCAAAGGGGTTAATACGTTTCTACCTAATTGTCACTGTTTGCTTTTCCCTGCTTGCAAAAAGGCAGGGACTTATTGATAAATAATAAATAATGACCTCGACTTTTTATGTCAAGCAGATAACACACAATTCAAATCACGCACATAAAATATTACACAACTAATAAAATGTATGTTTTCAATAATCGTACATTGTCAGCAATTACTATGATTCTGAAATTACGACGTGAAAACTAATAATTTCTGCAACAGGGATAAAGCCGATTCTTAATTGTGTTTCATGCTGTTGTAAATATGAGCACGTTATTTTAGTTTTTGTCAGGCCCAAGGAGGATTTGTTGTAAACGAAACAATTAGTTGGAACTATAAACTTTGGCACCGTTATTAGTTGCTGTTTCAAATTGAAATAACAAATAATATTTATATTTAGTCACTCATTATATTGTGTTAAGGCGTAGTAGTTCCAAAGTATAAGAGAGTTTTTTTGTTTTTAATTACTTTTTTCCAGACTTTAGGATTTATTACAGCCACTTTAAGCTTCCTCTTTCTGTTCCAACCAACCGCAGAACAAGATCGAAGTAAGTAACTAACAGGATAAAGTTAAGTATGGCTGCATGTAAATACCATTTCCTTTAACAAAAAGATCATTCACTGGTATGCTATCGGATAATGTGTCCGAACTTATGTAAATTATAGGCACATGTAATAATTTATACAAGACGTTTTCTTCTCCCTGAAAACAGTAAAAAAAACGTCTCTCTATGGTTTCTTCAGGAACGCGCGCAAGAATTACAGCAAAACTAAACAGCAATTTAAAAATTGTAATCAAACTTTGGCAAACTCGATTTTAATTACCTATCCTCTGAAAAGTGTTGTAATTTGGTTGTTCCTTGAATATTTTTGTAGCTAGGCTGTACAAGGAAATTATGATCGTAGTGAAATTGAAGGCAAAATTGATATATCTTTGTCGCTATTAGAAAAACACCTCCTATTTTCAAATATTGTGCACGGCGTTATAAATTAGCGTTTCAGACAATTCATTCCTGAAAGCGGCTATGGGCGTAGCTAAATAATGAGTAAAGACCTGAAAAATTCGCGTTTTCATTTCCGGATAAGCTAAAGTTCGAAACCTCGTACGTTTGTATGGCTAATGCTATTGGGCCACCCGTTAGTTTACACCTCCTGGACAACTCTGAGCCAATAATAAATGCACAGTAAAATTCAGATCGAATCACCGTATTCCGCTAATACAACAACCAACCAATGAACAGTGATATTTGCATCATTTTACATACGACAGTGGATTATAGCCTACAGGTCGTTGAAGTCGCGAATTTTTCAGGTCTCTAATAATGAGCAAGCATCAGTTTTAACACACGCCACTGATTTATAACTCTGGAGTGTGGTAGCATTAACCAGTCTGAAGAAAAAAGTTAAAGTGTGAAGTTTTTTTTTTTTTTGTAATTTCCGACAATATTGTGAGTAGGTATAACCAAATGAATAACATTTACATATATTTTTAACGGTAGTTAATAAAATCGTATTTGAATTTAGAAACTTGTACATTTCTGTTGCTTCTCCAATTGGTTCACGCGTTATTTGATACCTGCTAGAAAATCCTCGGCCAATAACCTTTTTAAGTTATTTTACGACCATGTGAGTAAACTTTTCTCTCTGACAGTAAGAAGCCAATGGACAGCAAGAAGCTATAAGATTGTAATTCCGGTAAAGTGATCACTTTTGAAAGACCTCTCATTTAGAATAATAGTCAATAAATATCNAGCTATAAGATTGTAATTCCGGTAAAGTGATCACTTTTGAAAGACCTCTCATTTAGAATAATAGTCAATAAATATCATTTATTTTAGCTTTAGACGTTAACTACTGAGTGCGGTGTAATCTGCACCCTGTATCTATTACTTACATGGCAATGTCTACTTAAAAAGGGTGGTTAAAGGGTTGAAAATGGCTGAAAGAACAAAGTAACTAGGGCCTCAAAGTGCTCACTTTACCACGTACAGCGTCTACGTTATCGTGTGAAGTTTACATTACGCGCCATATCACTTCTCTACNAAAGTGCTCACTTTACCACGTACAGCGTCTACGTTATCGTGTGAAGTTTACATTACGCGCCATATCACTTCTCTACCAGTGAGTTACGATGGAAAACCAGTTCCCCGTTACGGTATAAGTTTCAATATGCCATCTTCGAACTCGGCACACTTCGTGTCGCGTTTTTGCAGACGTTAAACGAACCTGAGCGTATATTCGTTAACATGAGCAAGTACATTTAGAGTAAGAGCAATAAATGCACTCAGCGATAGGTTTGTNGAGCGTATATTCGTTAACATGAGCAAGTACATTTAGAGTAAGAGCAATAAATGCACTCAGCGATAGGTTTGTTCCAACCAACGAAATATTGGTTTGTGTTGGGCCAAAATAAATTAAGATGTCAACTTTTGTAAATCAACTTATTTGATACAATATTTCTTTGGCTTCTCAAGTGTTTGCCTACGTTCAGATATACAGCTCGACAATTGTGACAATTTGGATAGTAACAGTTTGTGTAGTGCATTTATTAATGCTTAATAATGAATAATAAACACCCTAATACAACAAATTCTACAGAAAACTAATAAGTAAAGCTGTAAAACTTAAAATATTTATTTGCGCACGTTGTCCAGTTATTGAAAAGTATGTATTTAAGAACATTCATATCCGATCAGTAGTCACTTTATCTGATGTTGCTAGGACATTGCGCTTGGGCGCTAACGGTCTAGGTTCGAATCCCTAGCCAAACAGATCTTCAGTTGAACCAACCAAATCTTTGTTTGGGGCACACACACATAAGAAAAACAAAAAACTCTGGTTTAAAAATAGAAATAATTCGTAGCCCCTATACAAACAATTATAGGATTTTCATGATAAACAGAGCACTTTGAAAAGCACTGATCAAGATCTATTTGCATACACATTGTGTATTCTTACACATTATGTATAATTAACACTGTTATGCGCCTGCTTATTTTATTCATGCGTCTGTCTGCTGAAACTGTGTGTATTAAGAAAAACAGAAAACAAAAGAAATCCCTTCAACATTCACAAATGTGTACCTAACAATTGTAACACAGAGTTTAAACATGTTACAANATCTGATGTTGCTAGGACATTGCGCTTGGGCGCTAACGGTCTAGGTTCGAATCCCTAGCCAAACAGATCTTCAGTTAAACCAACCAAATCTTTGTTTGGGGCACACACATAAGAAAAACAAAAAACTCTTGTTTAAAAATAGAAATAATTCGTAGCCCCTATACAAACAATTATAGGATTTTCATGATAAACAGAGCACTTTGAAAGCACTGATCAAGATCTATTTGCATACACATTGTGTATTCTTACACATTATGTATAATTAACACTGTTATGCGCCTGCTTATTTTATTCATGCGTCTGTCTGCTGAAACTGTTAACTTATTAAAATGAAAAATGTTTTACATATCTGCTAATTCTTACGCCGGTGTGTATTAAGAAAAAACATAAAAAAAAAGAAATCCCTTCAACATTCACAAATGTGTACCTAACAATTGTAACACAGAGTTTAAACATGTTACAACGTTTCACTCCGTCGTTACCAAATGTGCGGTGCACATGACTATCGGTGTGTCTGTCAGAATATACAGAAGTAAGGCCAGTGATGTTTTCCAATGTTTGATTTTAATAGTAGTGCTCACTTTAACGTGAACAGACTGTAATTTTGTTGCACCAAACAAACTTTGTTTAATTAAATAAAATATTTCTCTCAGTTTGACACCCTTGCTTCTAGTTTGGTATCTTCCCTACCCCACAAACAAATACCAGGAAGTTAAACTCAACAAAGTGATTCTGTAATCAGCTTACGACAAATAACGCTACTTAGATTATAGATAGATAAAAAAAGACTACATTTTCCACATGAAGAAGAAAACAGCGCGTCAACATGGTATAAGTGAGGAACGTGATAGTCAGTGTTCATAGCAATAGTAGCCCAGTCATATTAGGTAAAAAAAAGGGGTCAACCTCGGAATGAAAGATAATAAGCTGTAAATTGGTATAAGCCTTTGTTTTGTCGTTCTTAATGTTGTCTCAAAAGTCACCAATGTTATCGTGTCCGCGTCTTAAGATATTGAAGGTCAAAGGTCATAAAAATCGGTTTTTCGCGAATATCTCGCTTTTTATTGCTTAAATAAGATTTGCACTTATTATAAAAGTTGTAGAATATAAAATTTCTACAACTTTTGTTTGAACCTTTTTTTTCATACGATCAACCGTTTCTGCGGTAGACCGCAAAGAGTGCGCCGCGCGCAGTCATATATGGTCTAATGCAAGGTCAAGCATGAGTTACGGTTATCAGTACGTTGGATAAAGTTAATTATTTACTAAAAAATTATAATTATTAAACAATGCCCTTTATTTATATACTAATTATAAATTATTTATATTTAATTAAAATAAGTGACTTAATTATTTATATTTAACTATAGTATATTAATAATTCTGGAATGTATATTTTAGTTATATTTTAAGTTAAAACGACATTATATACGTTTTCTTTAAAACGTGTAAATTTTTTAATACTTATATACCTGGAAATACTTGTCCCTACCCTATGACCTTTTCTATTTATAGCCGGGACAGATGTTCTATTGTATTCAAGGCCACGTTATCTTTGTCATCAACATATAAATCGTGTCTACTACCAGATTCAAACGTGGTTAGGGAAGGACTTAGAACCTCAAGAATGGGGCTGGATGCTTGAAAATGAAATCCTGGAGCCCATAAGAACGTTATTGCCTCCAGCACCAGCCGAAATACTAAATATAATATTTTGCAATTGCAAAAACGGTTGTGGTTCCCGCTGTGGATGCAGAAAATCAGGGCTACTATGTTCTTTAGCTTGTGGCCAATGCAATGGACAAGCTTGCCTCAACGCTTCACTATATCCAAGTAATCCCGATGAAGAAAGCGCATACGATCCTGAAATTCTGGAAGGTTTGGAGATGACTATGACCGATAATGAGGATGATGACAATGAATTAAACATTTTCGAGCGACAACAAGAAGAAGATGACGAAGAAGAAGAAGATAACTAGCTTCCATTTACAATTTTATTATAATTAAAATCAACAAAAATTCTTTTAATATTTGAACTCACATTTCAATAAATGTATAATAAGCTATATTTAATGATAAATAAATATATGTATAAAATATATTCCCTTACTGGCTTTTTAAATTAAAATATAACTAAAATATACATTCCAGAATTATTAATATACTATAGTTAAATATAAATAATTAAGTCACTTATTTTAATTAAATATAAATAATTTATAATTAGTACATAAATAATGGGCATTGTTTAATAATTATACTTTTTTAGTAAATAATTAACTTTATCCAACGTACTGATAACCGTAACTCACGCTTGACCTTGCATTAGACCATATATGACTGTGCGCGGCGCACTCTTTGCGGTCTACCGCAGAAACGGTTGATCGTATGAAAACAAAGTTCAAACAGAAGTTGTAGAGAATGTTATATTCTACAACTTTTATAATAAGTGCAAATCTTATTTAAGCAATAAAAAGCGAGATATTCGCGAAAAACCGATTTTTATGACCTTTGACCTTCAATATCTTAAGACGCGGACACGATAACATTGGTGACTTTTGAGACAACATTAAGAACGACAAAACAAAGGCTTATACCAATTTAAAGCTTATTATCTTTCATTCCGAGGTGAAACCCCTAATATGACTGGGCTATAGGAAGATTTCAACTTGGCCATAAATGAGTGTTTATAGTAACAGGAAAAGTTTCGTGCGCGAAATTTAAATTTTCTTATAGGATGAAGTATTTCGAGTCAGTAACATTATTTGTAGGATCAACTACTCAGTAATAGTGATCCATCGTCACGGTTCCCTTATCTTGGTAGTGTTCTTGGATGAACTTTCCATATACTATTGTTGACATAGGTAAAGCTTTTCTTATTCATTGTCCGTGAAACTTGTATGCACAATATTGGGTTGAAAGTTACTAGTACATATATTCTCAAGTTACTAAGTCAGAAAGTAATAATTTGCTTCTCCAAAAGCGCACTTTGCACTGAGATTGACGTTGTTAGTTTTCAACCTGTAGTGTTGGGGACTCTGACCCACAAGAACATCCACTTGAATTATTATCGTCTAGAATATTTCAGTTATTTGTGATATTTTGATGCTTTACTTCCACAAACGTTAGCAGCTAAATACGTTTTCACAAACAATATATTAATCAGCATGGCACATGCTAACACTTACTGAAGTAACACGACTTTCTAATGAAGCATTTTTTTTATCTTAAGAGTAAAGCTATTCTTGTGTTTCAACAGGTTTTGCATGGAAATTTGCCTGTTACGTCGCTGTACTGCTATCGGTGATTCAGATAGTGGCGTCACTGTTACTCATCTACGGAGCCATCAAGGTACGTCCAAAGATCACCTGTTATTCTAGTGTGCCTGTTAAACGATGCAGATCTTAATGTAGTTGTGGTCTCAAACGAACTCACATTTGTGAGATCGAAACATCAGCAGCCATGACACAAGATTGCAATTCATTTCATGGCATGGCTGTCACTCATTTCATGGCGGGGCTGTAATTCATTTCATGGCGTGGCTGTAATTAATTTCGTAAGGTCGATGAAGTGGATTGCCTCAATACATCTGCTTCCCTCAGTTCCCATTGTTCGCTGTACGCTCGCTTCTCCAAGTTGACGGGTGCGTAGATGGGGCCGCAGTGGTCTGCCAGCTAGACGACTCTGCACTCGCAGAGGTGTATTAGACTCAAACTCGAGCAGGGCGAAACCATAATTTAGGGGGGGGGGTGTGAAACGTGGTGGAATTTCCTCCCCTATTAAACTATCTCAATTAAATTACGTAAACCTACTGCCAAAAAATTATCTTGAAATATTCATAAAATCACGGAAAGAGATATTTCCACCTACACACTTCACATAAATTTCAGAAAAATCTCCGTAAATTCGCGCAACAACTTCGTAAACTTGTAAGTTAGGTTTTCTGTATTTTCGGTTTATATACTTAAAAGTCCCGAAAAAAATAATAATTTTCATTATGTGATCTCTTTACACTGCAAATAAAAGAAAATATTTAAAAATGTAATTTTCCGATGTGGAGCGGGAATTTATCATACATCACAAATTTATTTTACTACGAATCTTACCTTATGCCCAGCACACGTCTGGAAGGCTGTTGTATAATCAGGTCACTTGCAGNACTACGAATCTTACCTTATGCCCAGCACACGTCTGGAAGGCTGTTGTATAATCAGGTCACTTGCAGTTAAGTAACGAACGTAACTGCCATCAGTTATTTTGTAAAATGTTCGAGTGTTTGAAGTGACGGTAGCCGTTAAGGGCGGCTTCTGCCTCTAGGGAACACGTATAAGTGGCGTTAATGTCCTAACTGCCATAGGATCGACGATTTTCGAGGTTCAGCTGGGTCTATCACAACAAAATTATGAGTTAAGANTAATGTCCTAACTGCCATAGGATCGACGATTTTCGAGGTTCAGCTGGGTCTATCACAACAAAATTATGAGTTAAGAGATAGCAGTAACCGTTGTTCTCGCTCAAGGAAGTACGCCTTTTGTATTCACGATTCACAATTCACCTGATATTTCACAAGTCCAGCAAATGAAAACTTGCGACAAGCCTGTCATGTTTATTTTTGTTCATAACCTTTCATCGAATAACACAACCATATTTAACCAGATCATACATTTTCTATCTGGGAAATTCATTTTTGTGATCAAATATAATCATAAACACGTGCACACACACTTTTTTAAAATATTTTTTATACTTATATCACTGTAAATAACAGTTTCCCACCAACAACACCGACTATTCTGTTCTGATTGGTCATCGCCTCACGAGCTTCACTTCAGATATAAAATACAACAATTTCTATTAACGCTAAAGGAAATCTCAACAGCGCACACGACCAGCTACGTATCACTGTAAACCAGTGCATAAAGTACGGCTATTTCCGTTCTCCTGCACACGTTATAACGCATAATTTACGGCTTAAATTTTCTATTGCAAACCCAGCTTTAGGGCAACGAAGAACTCTTCGTATTTATAGTGCATTCACGGTTANACGGACGTAACTGCCAGTAGTTTGTTTGTAAAATGTTCGAGTGTTTGAAGTGACGGTAGCCATTAAGGGCGGCTTGTGCCACTAGGAAACACGTATAAGTGGCGTTAATGTCCTAACTGACATAGGATCGACGATTTTCGAGGTTCAGCTGGGTCTATCACAACAAAATTATGAGTTAAGAATTTGCAGTAACCGCGGTTCTCGCTCAAGGAAGTACGCCTTTTGTATTCACGATTCACAATTCACCTGATATTTCACAAGTCCAGCAAATGAAAACTTGCGACAAGCCTGTCATGTTTATTTTTGTTCATAACCTTTCATCGAATAACACAACCATATTTAACCAGATCATACATTTTCTATCTGGGAAATTTATTTTTGTGATCAAATATAATCGTAAACATGTGCACACACACTTTTTTAATATTTTTTATACTTATATAACTGTAAATAACAGTTTCCCACCAACAACACCGACTATTCTGTTCTGATTGGTCGTCGCCTCACGAGCTTCACTTNACACTTTTTTAATATTTTTTATACTTATATAACTGTAAATAACAGTTTCCCACCAACAACACCGACTATTCTGTTCTGATTGGTCGTCGCCTCACGAGCTTCACTTCAGATATAAAATACAACAATATATATTACCGCTTAAGGAAATCTCAACAGCGCACACGACCAGCTACGTATCAATGTATACCAGTGCATAAAGTACGGCTATTTCCGTTCTCCTGCACACGTTATAACGCATAATTTATGGCTTAAATTTTCTATTGTAAACCCAGCTTTAGGGCAACGAAGAACTCTTCGTGTTTATAGTGCATTCACGGTTACTTCCAACTTTTCTGAAGACCTGCTAAAGTTCTACTTCCTGGATATTCCTCCGCCCCATTCAAACAAAGCTTCACCGAGGCTAGAAAATTACAGCAATGGGACAGTGAACCATATTCTTGCGCAATCAGTTTAATACTATTTTACATAAGAACTATTTCTTACTAGGTATTACCAACACACATATTTTCTTCCTGTTTTAGATCAATTATAAATGTATAAATAATATAATATATAGATAAAATGTAAGTAAAAGTTAAATTTAATAAAGATATAATTTTAATATGTTAACGCAAGTATTAAACGCTTGTGATATATGGCATATTTAGGAAACAACCAAGTAAGTCATATACAGGGTGGTTTTTAAAAGGTTTAATTAAAAAAGTTAAGCGCTAAATACCTACCTTTACCCCCATCGCATAATCGTTAGTAAGAAGCGGCCGTCTTGAGCTTTCAGCTGTGATTTCTGTAGGCCGACGTACTCGGGATAGCAAAATGTCTTAATATCCATGAGTGGAGGTCTTGAGAGCCGAGGAGGGTGAAATGAGGTGAGAATGGAGCAGCGCCGGAATGCAAGGGCGGTGGAAGCGGGAGATCCCAGAGAAAACCCACCGACCAGCGGCATCGCCCGACACGATTCCCACATGCAGAAATTCGGGAGCGACCCCGCTGGAATTCGATCCTGGTTCGCCTACGTGGGAGGCGAGCAGTCTAACCACTACACCACCGCGGCCTCTGTGTACAGCAGTTAACAGTTTTTAATAAGCGAAGTCCCACTCATATGAGATGCCTCATTCAGTGTTGAGACTAGTATATTCCTCACTCTCATAAACATCTGCTGCCACTCATATGAAACGCAAACACATTTTATTGACACACATTAATGACACAGTCAACACTTTTTTTTTCGTTGCAACATCTAAAATAGTTAACAGTAAAAAATGTCTAGTAAAGTTGGTAAATGATAATGGGACCTATATGTACACACTAAGAAGTTAATATAACACATCTCACTGCACATAGAACGTTGTGACTGCAGTCTGTCGGCGCTTTCTTCGGACTCTTTGAATTGAATATAACCTTTGGGAAAACTCACAATATTTGACGTGTTTGGTTATTCTTAAATATTTATAGGGTATATCACTAGAATTTTATAGTAGTGTTAAAGATTAAAAATACCTTATATTTGTTAAATTGAACTTTTACCTATATTTTATGTATATATTATATTATTTCATTTATAATTATAACGAATAAAACAGTGATAAAATAGGTTGGTTGGTAGCCCCTATTAAGAAATAGTTCTTATGCAAAATATTACTTCACCGAGTGAGCACGAATTTCTGTCCGTCGTCTTTAAGGTGTCATTTTCTAAACTTGATATGTTTACTCCAATCAGATTNAAGGTGTCATTTTCTAAACTTGATATGTTTACTCCAATCAGATTAGGAAGAAAACGAGATTTGCTATCAGAGAGCATGGAATAGGTATAATATCTGTCGCTAGTCCTACAATTTTCTAAAAGTAAATTATAATTAAAATTTAAAGCTACGTAAATAATACAGGAAAATATTTTAGTTAGTTACGAATTTATTTTATATTTGATTTATGATTATTGCAGTTATCCTAATCCGGTACCTTACCGACACTAGCGCTTACCTAGTGCCGAAAATTTACATTTGCAGAACTTTTAACTTTGATCCTCCCAACTTGTAGCAAAAGTAACCTTAACTCAGTTAAGCTTTGTTTGCAGGAGCGGTGGATATCCTGGATGTTTAACTTAAGCAGGGCTTCAGAAAAGTTGGAAGTAACCGTGACTGGGCTACCATGGTTGTCTGAGTAACAATGTAGCATTCTCGCGTTATCGGTATACGTCTATACGTTCATGTGGTAAATTAGTGAATAATTTCTTAGAGTGTATACTTACTTATCTGTGACTGAAAACGTAAATCCATTACGGAATTGCTGTGTTTAATGGCGGCGCTGTGACTTGTCGAATGTGATGCCTAGTGTGTCACTGTAGGTGGTGTAGAGATTGCGTGCTGTCAGTGCAGATAGTAGAAAGCTGTGGTTTTAGGCGAGATAACAAAGTCCTAACACGGCACGGGAGTGGATACAGTAGCTTGGTTTTCTCTTAGTGCTGACACTGATACCTGCCAATACTGAAGTTTGGAAGTAGGTATTGAATCTGCTCTGCGACGTGAGGCGCCAGCACTTGATGCTAGCCCTCAGTGATATGGCGTAGGAATACGTCGACACTGTTTTCTCTAGGTCCAATTTACTAATAAATTACACTTTATTTG
>NQII01007155.1:2819-42410 GCA_002778355.1 Clitarchus hookeri | reverse complement strand
GCCGCTGCTCCTGTGGTCCGCAGTCGGCCTAGCGTCGCCCCTTGATTCTGGCCTGGAAGTTTATTGTTCCGTTCTGCACGTGCGGGAACTCTTGGGTGGCCTCTTTGGTTTGGCGCACTTATGCCTCCGAATATTGTGTCGTTATTCTCCCCAGCACGCCCGCTAAAAGCTCTCCATGTTTATGGTGGAAACTAGCCCGGGACAGACTCAGCCGTTGGTGTGGCCTCAGCATCCCTTGGCAGCTGCGGGATGAAGATGCATCCACCTTCCTCCGCACGTGGTCGTTCCGCCGGGCCGTCCTGGCGCCATTCTCCTCATCACGTCCGCAAAACCCTTAATCCTTATTGCGGTCGTCCGCCTACGAGCTTCGCCAGAGCGTGTGTTCTGACGAATAAAATATAGGGACGCAGAATGCGTCAACACTAACGCCGTCTACTGAGTCTTCCCCAACCCCCATCCTCATCGTCGTAGCGAGGCCAGAACACTACCCACGCCTATAGTGATCAGCTTTAACAACAGGTGGGTCACCTAGTATCAACCTGTTACTTTGTATCTGGTACCCACTGATATCAGGCATATACTGAAGATGAGGTGGACTGGCCTCACAGGCTGCTCACAACCAATCTCTGTGGCTCAACATTGAACTGCATTTCTGCCAATAAGGTTAGCAAAAATGGCGTCTAGTAGTTTTGAGGTTAAAACACTGAATAATGAACAAGTGGTTTGAGATATTTTTGTACATCCTCTAACCAATTTGTAATGCTGATTGATTAAAATGAAATTGGTAACAGTGTTATACTAATACAAATAGTGCTGGCCATTTAAAAATTAAGATGTAAACATACACGTTGCTCACTGTTGACCATGTGACTTAGATATTTGTGTTTCTTTTGGGGTAGGTCAATGTTTAGTACGTGCGCTGAAGACGAATATGTTGTCAAACTCATCTTTAGTCTATGGTATCAGCTACAGTAAACGAGTACATTGTCGAACTGTCATATACATTTAGCAACCGCTTAACAATCCCATATGCTATCCCGGACTAAGTTATTAACTTTTTTTTAGAGAGAAAAATTTCTAATTCAATGTACAAAAATAACCAGAAAATCTTTAAGATTGTTAATAAAAAATACATTTTTTTTTCGCAGTTTGAAATGCTAATTTTTATTGCTTTTTATGTGTAAACACCACCGTCAGGATTGAGTTAAAATACATTTTCCTTATTTATATCTTGAAGCTGCACTGTTGAGAGTTTTCATTAAAATATATATTTATAAATTAATTTTTGTCAAAATATATTTAGCAAGTTAATTATCCTCTCAAAAATGTTTCCCCGCAAATTAAGTCTTTCTTCCCGCTCGTGTTCTTATCCATTCCTTATGTCACTGTAACAGGTATCACAGTACACCAACTCAAAACACGTAGTTGAAGAAGCACGTACTTGATAACACGTGAACCTATAGGGTACTCAAGGCAAAGTGAGCACTTTACGAAGCCCTCTAATTTGGAATATTTAACAATTAATATATATTATTGTAACCTTAGACGTTAGCTTCCGAGTCCGGTGAAATATATACACTGTGTTAATTACTTACATAGCGATACTAAATTTTAAAAAGCGATACAAGGATAAATAAGGGCTGACAGTAAGGAAAGTAACTAGGGCCTCAAAAGTGCTGACTTCAAAGTTAACATCCTATAATAACGTGTACCTGGCAACATGCAAGGGCGAGAGTGGCGGAGAAGTATCAGTTTGGAACTGGTACAGACGATAGCTGGAACGATATGTTTAAGTATCTGTGACAACTGTGACTGTGAAAAATATATGTCTGCGACTTTGTTAATGTGATTTAAAAAAAGCAAATACGTCGCTGGTCTCTAAAGGGCACCAGCAGTATTGATTTGAAAACGTCTGTATTAAAGTATGAATTTAAAACACATTTGCCTTCTTGAACAGTGTTATAATCAAGCGATTTGTTGTTCGTATCATTAGGATTTTTATATTGTTTGGCGTGATTGTTTCTTCAGTATCTGATAAATGGGACACAATATTTATTTAACGAATATTTTACTTAAAAGGAAACAGTCGCCATCTGTTCACTTGACCGATGTCTGAATAAAGTGACCCGGCTGGTGGCAATGTTAATTTTACAAAAGGTGGAATAATTCTCAATGTGAATTAAAGCAGATCTTAAGAAGGGCTTTCAAAAGTGCTCATTTTATCGTTAACAGTCTAGGTTATTGTTTAGCAATAACAAATAAGAACTTGAATAGCACTCTTTCGCCGTATCTCTGTCATGCAACAGCTTCTGCAGCCAGATAACACCACTAGTATATATATCAGCTTAGTCCGTGGGTGTTGAAACTTATGGTGTTGTTTGATGCATTGCAGGGCAAAAAAGGATTCCTTGTCCCGTGGATCCTGCATACATATTACTGTGTATCGTATTGCATCGCCGGAGTCATCTACTTCGTAGTCAAGCTGTATCACGGAGACTTAATGGCTCTGCTGTATGTGGCCGTAATATTAGTTGTGATTGGTAAGTGACACTGAAACTTCATGCTACGCTCTGCTATGGCCGAGTTGCAATCGAAATAACCCTAACATACACACCCACAACCACTGACATAGAAAAAATTCGTGGGCTACACATGATATAATAAAAAATGATGTTTTCGTTACACGGCCAATAGGATTTCTTGAAAATTTAATCATTGTTAGTTCCCCAAATTGTTATGTGATTTACATTTATATTTGTTTATAAATATCTCGTTAGTAAACAAATAAACATTCGAGATCACAAAAGAAACATATGAAGGGTAAAATAATGACTGGAGTCAAATGTATGTTTAATTTTGTGACAGAAAATGTACTTTTATGAAAGTGTATTTGACATGTGTAGTAATAAGAGCGAGTTTTCATTGGCTAAGCATAGATTTTTAGACAAAAAAAGATTAAAGTTGTCCAACTTGCTATGCAGCTATATACGTTGGCAATGCTGCATAGTAGGAACTCAACATGTACTGTTACTGGAATGGATTTCGTTATTCCGATTGTAGTACGACCTTTAGAAGGTTCCCGAATTGCATCTCGGGTAAGCTTTGGATGTGTGTATCGGTTTTACATACTGACCTGGAATCAATTTCATATAATATGAAGTATTTCCAGAATACAAGAAAAATCTCTTAGGGCGGTATTTCGTCGATATGATTTTCATACATTTTTTTTTAAGGATTCTCACGCAATATTTGCCAAGAGGAATAAATGTGTAACATTGTATGAACACACAGTCTGTTACTGAATGTACGTTAGGAAAATAGTAAGGTTATAATCTAGATAATACTAGGACAATAACTCTCCTAAATCAAATATTAAGATTGGAATAAAGAAGAAAAAAACTAATAATTTTAATGGTTTCAGGTTATTTGTATCGGAATTAACTTCATATTAAACAATTTATTCGTGTACAATTCGTAGTTGATACAAGATAGTAAACATCTGAATATTTGGATCGTGAAGTCGGTTTGCTAAATTACTATCGGGGAAAGGTCGTAGCAAACCCTAGCTGTTTTCTTATTGCCATGCTTGAAGTCATCATGTACGAATTAACTAACAGAAAGTTCAAGGGCTGCAGATGGGTGTCTGTGTGACTTCCCGGTTTAAATCCCTTATAGTCCATTCTGACCTAGTGTACACATTTGTGCACATTACACACCTGTAGGTAGTTTTTGGTCTGCACTGTACATTGCGAATTACAACGTTCAATGATTGTATTTGTGGGTAAATGATTCTCAAACCGCTGTACTGGTCTAGGTCATAATTGGTTAATATTACTGTAGCTGAACATATAACGTATATATAGCTCATTGGCTGTGAAATCGAAAAAAGTGTTGAGTGGAATTAAGTACAGAACGAATCATAACATATGTTGTTTGCAACATCTGAAACAGTAAATTAAAGTTGGTCTGAAAGTGTTAACTTGGTGGACATGAAAATAAAAGGCTGTGGTGTCAGTGATTTATTAAAGTACGTGAAGATCTAAAAACTAGTGAGAAGGGTTTACGAAATTATATTTCATAATAATAGAAACGAAGAGGAAGGGGGAGCCCGAAAAAATTAAGGTTGATTTTGAGCGTTTTCTGTTGTACGGTCGCATCTTACGCTGCTTTGGCGTTTCTTTACTATGTGCAATTTCCGTCTTGAGTCCCGTATGACAATTTCTTGATGATATTGATTTTACTTATTTATCACAATAATTTTAACCATTTTGGTAGTAAACGGTTTTTATTATTTCATTCTTATAAAAAGGATTTCCTCTAACACTACTTTCAATATTCCATGCCACGTGGCTAATGCCAGATGCATAGTAATCAGTTACACTCCGGCATGCTGTGTTGCCGGACTGTGCTAGAAAATTTACCTGGACAAACATATTCACTAGAATGAATGGAGAAGGCTTATTAATATCCCCCCCCCCCAGTGTTATGCCTGACGGCTTATCAGAGGACAGTCTACAAACTAATTTATGACCTAACTTATACAAACAGCCATGCCTTAAATGGGATTCGAACCCAGAGCCTCTCGGACCCCTATCGGCGGCGCACCAGTCAACTACAACATGGGAGGTCGGCATTTTCACTAGAATATTTTTTTCAATTTGATCGAAAAATTAGGTTTTGTGCACCGCGAGAGAAAATTTTAATGTTTGCGTATTTTTGAACTTACTTCACAACTCGTGAGTTAAAATTCATTTCATAGCATAAAAGTGCGGCCGAAAGACGATTTGACCTAAGTATTGTATGGGCGTTCATAAAAGTGCATAAAAAGAGGTTAGCCGGCTGTTTTCCCGGGTTTAGTGAATTGTAGATGAACTACCGCCAAGAACCAATCTGCAAATTTATGCAGGATTCCGAAAATGTCAGCCTACTTACTGCAGAAATATGTACGTACCTGGCCACGATTGTGAATTAAGTTATATGGTAAACTGAATACTAAAGACGAGGAACTACACAGCGAAAATGTTTCGCTTTTCACTATTATAACGCGTGATGCATTTTCTCTGACTTTCGAACTGCAGTCTGTGTTAACCCGTTCGGTCCCGAATTCATTTACGAGCTCAAGTGTTGCAATCGTGCGCTGTACTTGCTCAAGTCTCGCAGCCATTAGACAACTTACTGTGTGTTCGTTGCTGTCAGCACTGACCATTCTCAAATAACAGGTGCAGAAACTTCGACTAATCAGATTTCTCACATTGAAGACCCCCGAAATACTGCTCACTGATTCCCCGTTGTGTATAGTCCCAACCGTAAATTTCCACCGAGTGCAACATGGCGTCGGTCATGCGCACTTAGACTGTTCTGTACTCCAGAGGGAAGATGCAAGGAAGCTGGGCACATCTCTGGTGTGACTGGAAACTTCTGTACAACTATTATGTTTACTTTTATTATTTACGTTTATTTTTATACAATTTCCGCAACATGTTGAGCTTTTACAATCACAACAAGAACCCGTTTCCGTTAATAGTTCCCCTAATACTAGGACGTACAGTACCTTTAAAAACACTGTTTTCTGTATTTTTATTATATATATGTGTGTGTGTGCGTGCGCGCGACGTATGAGAGAAGATAAATGGCTATGATTTTAATTTTCACTTGACAACCTTAACAAGTTCATTCTTTTATGGAGATAGATAAAATAATTGATAAATAGCATTTCCATAATAGCTTTTCGTCATGCAATCATATAAATGTATTAAGCCTACAATGTTGTTGGTCATGTGGAACTATCCTAGAGAGAATAGTAGCAAGAAATTTTAATTGAAAGAATTATAAAAACATAGAAGTATGTGTTATCCTACAGAGAATAGTAATATGGAATTTGAAAAAAATGAATCATGAAAATAGACAGGTTTTTACCTAAAGTAACTGAGAAAAGTGTTTTTTGTGTGTTGCAGGTGTCCACTATTACTTTATTGTGATAGTCTTCGTTTACCGCCATTACCTAGAAGAATCTCTTGTGAAACGCATCACAAGTTCTGTACCGTGAACTTTAGACCCAAACAGTACGATGGTGTTGTTATATGCAACAAAGTACGCGAAGAGAACCTCTGATTTTGCATCTACAGCAACAATCCGGACACAATAATTTACTCTCAGCAGGGACCTAATTACTCATGAATATTTGAAAGTGAAGTAATATTGAATCTACAAAACCGTTAGGCATGGAAAACTTTCCCTTTTGGCTGTAGCTGTTGTTATTTTGCAAGAGTTGTTTTTTCTGACAGTTGATATGTCTAGACGTTTCAGCTGCAGATCATTTTATTCTACATTATTTTTATCTGATACAAAACCAAATGCGTAAAAAAAAAAAACAAATATAAACTTTAAATGTGAAAATCCCTTTACCTCCTTTTTCTGTTGTTACATGTCGTCGTTTCAACTTCTAACAGAATGAATGTGATTACGTCAAAAATGTAACTCCTTTTCAGAAAAATATATTCACTATCACTCATTGCTGGCAATATACTTCTTATTTCTGAATTAAAATTGGTGTATAAATGTATGCTCACTACCATGACTTCTTAGTAAATAGTTTTTATGAAGTTCTTTAAAAGCGAAGGCTTAAGGTAAGCCGTGACGTAATATATATCATTAGAGTTGGAACCAGAAGAATAAGCCTGAACTCTGAAACCATTATAAATACACACGTGCTTTAACCGGGACTCGACCCCAAAAAACCTCGTACCGAAAGCTGACATGAAACCAAATGCATTACGGATGTGGAGTCAGGATCATCATGTGCGTTTGTAAGTAGTGTAAAAAGTTTGTTATTTTTTGAATGGAAACTATTTTTGTTCATTTTCAACATTTGACGTGGCATTGCACACGGAATACTGTATACAATTCTAAGTACGTATGCATCATTGTGAGTGGGTTATAAGTGGTATGACAGTCTGAATACCACTACAATGCAATCTCACATGTCTTTGCGACTTATGTGGAATAGTACTATGAAAGAGAGAATAAGGGAATCTAATGTTTAGTGAAGCCGTGTCTGTATTTTTTAGCCTACGTCCCTTTGAAAGATAGTCTTATAAGATCAGCGGTATGTCTGTCTGTATTCATGTTTCTATGCATCCCCCTTTTAACATGTCAACTATTGAACAGACTGTATTAAAATGTTGTAAGAATACGATACTAGAGCATGGATGTATGAATCCGTGATGTATCACTCCATGTGCATAACGTAAGATAACAACCACGTATGGTTGAAATAACTCATATGATTCTAACTGCGTTGCGATTATGCACTCGAACTGCACACACAGTTGGTATAGTCTGTTCGCGGTTTCTCCACACCTTTGAATCAGAATTTTGAAATATCGCATCATCTACGACGTGCTTGGTTGTTTACTAAATATATCATCTACCACAAGAAGTTTATATACTTTTAAACATATGATCACCTTGTTTATTGTTTTTTGAGGAATTGATCTTTTACTTATATTTAATATATAAATTATAAGAATTTGCGTATCATTACTGAGTGCGAATGAATGCGGTGCGCTGTCCCTTTGGTGTAATTTTCTGTACTGGCACGAGGCGGAAGAAAAACCTGGAAGTAGAACTTTAGTAGGGCTACAGAAAAGTCACAAGTAACCGTGAATGGACTATAGCAATGTTTGTAATATATATTCCATGTTCGTATATTTGCAAACCACATGCATAACAACCCAATTAATGACTTAGTCGTTATTATTCTAAAATANCATTCCATGTTCGTATATTTGCAAACCACATGCATAACAACCCAATTAATGACTTAGTCGTTATTATTCTAAAATAATTGTATACACTAGGAACAAATAAAGGACATCTTACGCATCTTTGCGAGAAAGCCTGGAGCTGTTGTCATGTCTTGTCAACATTTGTTCAGTAATGCGGTGGTTGTAATAAATAATGTGATACAAACATAACAGTCCCCGAAACTTAATTTGTTTTTTCTCTGATATGATTTCATTGTTTGAACGATGGCCTAATTACANAAACATAACAGTCCCCGAAACTTAATTTGTTTTTTCTCTGATATGATTTCATTGTTTGAACGATGGCCTAATTACAGTTAAAAATGGAAACCTTCGTTTTGGGGACTGGTGATCATCTTGCCCGTCACGGAAGTCACATGCGCGAACGTCACATTCCCAATCTCTTTATCGAGAGGCACACTTCCCCCATGGTATGGCAGGCATCGTGGTCTGGAGAACCATAGACTACGACAGCCGATCCACCCTCGTCGTGTTTCATCTGTTTCTATTTATGGCCGGGAATACTTCTGCGATATCCCAGCAGGACAACGCCTCACAGCACACAGCACGGGTCTCCCAGAACTGCTCCATCAAGTCTAAACACTATGGCCTGCTCGCTCCCCTGACATGTCCACAGTCGAGGATGTGTGGGTCTAGTTGAAACGCCAGCTTCCCCGCGACACAGTGTTTAGGTTTTGGAACACACCTCTCAACAATGGGAAGCCCGTCTACTTCAGGACAACGTTCGGCATCTGCTAGCCTCCACATGATACAGTGTTGCAGCGTGTATCGCAGTGCGAGGGTGGGCGGCGTATTGTTGCAGTTGCCCAGGCAGCGAGAACCACATGTGATTGTCCTGCTGCTCTGGTGTTGTGATCATGTGTATTGCTCATCTGTGTCACTGCCTTAATACACTGCCAATACCATCTGATTCTTGAGACATAAAATGTATTCACCATTCNTTGCTCATCTGTGTCACTGCCTTAATACACTGCCAATACCATCTGATTCTTGAGACATAAAATGTATTCACCATTCACTATTGAAATTTATTCTTTCTTTTAACACGTGCGATAAATAGGATTTAACTATTGATTATCTTCCGATAATGACTTCAGTAGCGAATTTAACAGGAAGTATAACGGTGATTGTCTCTAATATATAACAAGATAATGTACAGCGCGCTAATAAAATCACGTTTTCAAAAATTAACCTCAAATGTACGAAAGCCTCTCTCTCTCTCTCTCTCTCTCTCTCTCTCTCTNAACGGTGATTGTCTCTAATATATAACAAGATAATGTACAGCGCGCTAATAAAATCACGTTTTCAAAAATTAACCTCAAATGTACGAAAGCCTCTCTCTCTCTCTCTCTCTCTCTCTCTCTCTCTCTATCTCTCTCTCTCTGTTTCTCTCATGCGGCGCCTGAACGCTTTGTCTTTGTGTAGTGGCGTGGGTGAGCCGGACTCGCAGTAATGCATACGTAATGCGGAAAGGGTAAATGGACCTCTTGTCAGCCAAGTACATTTACAGGAGAGCTAATATTCCAAGTCTGGGTCGAAAAAATCAATTTTATGTCGGTGAGAAAAGTAGACCCTAAACAGGGCATCTGAAAGTGCTTAATTAACTGCTAACCTACGTACATCCGTGAGTCCGACAAATTACACTGAGGAACTTTAAACTCATTTTACTCAAAATTTTCTTTTTTCTTTATCAAAATTAAAAAATTCATACCTCTGTTAATTTTTAAGATGGAGAGAATTGATTTTTGAATTAAAATGTTTATAATTTTGTCCTCCAACAGAATAAATCAGAAAGTCAGTTTCGAGTTCGGTCAGCAAGAGGTCACATTCCTCTTTCCTCACCACAAATCATTTAGATGGGCGAAACAAGTAATACTCAGGAACATGTCGTACCTGTTGCTGTTCCTAAGTTATACCTGTTACCAATACCGGTTATCGTAGTACCTGTTATCACAGATGCGCAGTAGGTCGCTACCTCTGTGTAGTTTATGCTCGCCTGTTAGTTAGTTGCTTGATAACAACTGGAACATGTTCTTGCTCTTGGTCTTCTCTGCCTGTCTGTTGTTATTCGCGTTTTTGAGGGAAGTGGCTGGCTGACATCTAGCGGCGAAAATACGAACTTGTACAGAAGATATAAACTGCCTTTACTGATATGACTGTCTAAAATGAAATGTTGTATGAAAATGGATGATTTCTAGCTGACGTTGTGCATATGTATTTTCCCATAAATTAAGTGACTTATTCGAAAAAATATAATTCAGTTTCGCTGTGCAAAATCAAACAAATATTTTACAAATTGTTGTTTCAAGGCAGTATTATGGTGTGTTTGTTTGCAGACAATTTCAAAATGAAGCAGTGATGTAAAAGGTTGTTAAAACGATAAAGTTAAAGGGTTATGAAAAACAAGGAAATGTTGGGAAAGATAACGTAATAATAATAATTAAATGAAAGTGTAATGAAGTTTAACAAAATAAACTTTAAAACATTTTGATAGTAAACGATATAAAAATAGTGGTTTGCTTACTATCCCAACTGATTAAAATGTGATTCCTCAACTTCCTTCGGAGCCACGGTGGTTGAGTGGTTAAACTACTTCCCTCCCACCAATGTGAACCGGGCTCAATCCCAGGCCAAGTCACTCCGACTTTTCGCAAGTGGGAATCGTGCCGGACGATGCCACTGGTCGGCGGGTTTTCTCGGGGATATCCCGTTTCCCCCGCCCCTGAATTCCGGCGCTGCTCCAATATCCCCTCATTTAACCCTCATCGGCTCTCAATATGTTCTTGTTAAGAGCCTCTCAAATATCTCAACTCAACCCATAAACTTCCTTCATTAAAGTAAAATATTAAATAATATAAATACGCACATAAGTAATATTGTTTGAAAACAATCTGTAAGCCCAGAAATGCAGTTCTCAGGTCTTTTTTTGCCATTTCCCGAAAATTTGCGGTTCTTCATTACTATCGAGATTCTTGAATTTTGTTTTTATTCATTCGAAAATCGTGTATAGAGTTTTGTAATTTTGATAGGATGTGTAAATAAATTACTTGAAATGGAGTCACAATTATTTTAAGTTCAACTTGTTTTTATTTTATTCTCTATAATGATGAAACTTCTTTTCATATTTTTTATTCAACAACACAGTAATACAAGCCACCTATGATTATGACTTAGAATTCAGCATAATAGGGCTGTAAATAGTTTCTCAAAAGTATCCAATAAACAATAGTAGCATTTTTGGCATGAACATCCATAAATTTATATATGTACATTGTATTTTTTCTGTTAGTTGAGTATTAATTTTAATCCATGATGGAACTCTGACAGCATAGTTATGTAATTCTGCGTTTATTTATTTGTAACTTGATGTGCTGTAATAAATATGACAAATTGTAATATATCCTGTAGTTTGTATCACTACAGCTATGTTTCATTAGCGAGTTTCATGGTTAAAAAATATATGTATTTTTTAAATGAAATAAAACATCTGAAATAAATTTGGTAACTAACTTACAATACTGCGTAAATGGTAACAGGACCGATGCGAATTTGAATAAACCATCGCTAACTGTGCATAAAAGTTTTGCAAAATTTTTAAACACTTAAATGCGTCATACGCATTCTGCTAATTTGTATACGTAAAGTATGTGGTCGGTTATTACATAATATGTATGTATGCATATATATACACACCCATATATATATAGCCCCATATGCACACTTTTTTTCATGGCATAGAAAGTTTTCCAGATTATTTCATTATGTGTACAGTTTGAAGTCAGTGGGGTCGCGGTCCGCTGGTTGCGAACCTCCAGGGTTGTGTTGCAGTCTGGCTGCCGAGAGAGCGTTTGCCGACCGCTAGCGTAGTGATTAATGCAGTGTGGTGTTTATTTTACACAATGGGAGCTTTAGGCGGCCGGCACGTATAACTTCGGACGGCTCCCTCGCTAATTGGCTGATAGCGACAGACCCTAAGGTCTTCACGCCCAGGAAAAACTGGGAAACATTTATGTGATAGAAAGGAAAGTACTGACCAACCATTTGTGTGAAAGGGACATGCACTCACGATTACAGTTAAGTTATTAATTGGACGTCTTTTTCATTTCACTCATTTGGTTATACATTTTACTGTTTTTTTATGTTTTCCTAATGTATCTTGTATATAATCTATTTTACTCTTACAATTAATATTTTTAATTTAAAGCTAACTGTAATTCTTTCTTAAAGCTTGCCTTTATAACAAGTCATCTTTCTCGCTACCAATTCACATCCAACTACGAGAGCATTCGATGCCTCTCGTAGAACCGAGTATAGACATAGAGTCTGCCCCTGAGGTAGGGTAACTACAAGCAGAGGAAAAACTGCGATTGCTGTACGGAAACCGAAAAGTAAGAGTTCAGGGTTCGCCTTTAGAAAAAATATATACGTACAACTTTTAAGATAGCTAAACATTTCCGTAGGCATGAAGCTGGATTTATTTACTTTAAACAAAACACGCTCAAAGAATGCCAATTTGCTATAAATAATGTACTATTACCATTAACAAAAACATACAATAAACGTTATAATAGCAGGAAACCTGTATGCGTCTGTAACCCTCTCTTTGAATTAAACCTATTTTGTATTACTGAAATCCAAACAGCCGCAAAGAAATGTTTTTTTTATTTTATACACATAAAGCGTTGTACTGATTTTTATAATGCATTATTTTCATACTACTCGTTTATTAACAGCACGATTATAGAAATCAGTCTCAATGGTAATAATTGTTTTTAAGGACAATTACCTACATTTCAAACAGTCTAGCAAGCGTTTCGGATAATGTTATTTTCAAAACACACAAACTTACTATTTATTTTGTAATCTCTAAACATGTGTTGTCTAGTCGATTAGGCAACCGAAATCACTTTCGTCTACCACTCATAAAAATTAATTCACACGCTGACTTATTCACATAACACAACACTTGAGATGTTTCTTGAACCCTGCGAACTTAAAACTTCAGAAGGTAAATACGTTGCCGTTCTTACTTCGTAACGATTTATGTGGTCTTCTGCCTGTCTCTTGAAATTCATTGCAGCGCGTTTGAAAAACACATTTTTTTTTAAGAACCTATTAAACGTAACACCAGTGGGTTTACCTACGAAAAGAAATCACATTCCAGACTGCGACGGAATGGTACTTTCAAGAGACTACGCACATTGGAGAGACTATTTCCGTTCCCTCCAACATGGCTGACAGCTACTTTTTCAAACCGCTTTATCTCAAAATATTCGAGCCTGATACATGCATAACTACGGTAGAGGTGGACGTTCGACTTTGCTTCAGAGTCACGTCCACTGCAGTTATAGTGTCACTGCTTGAAGTCACATAGAGGCAAATCACTGACTGAAAGACTGCACGCCAGGTAAGTGCCTTGCGCCTAGAGGCGATACTGCTGTACCCACGTAGCCTCGGGTCGCCCTTACATGCTTGATTCACTCACGCAAACACACCCCTCACTAGGTGAGCAAATTAAGGAAAATGGCGGACTTAGGCATACAAGCAAACTTTTACGAAGAAGGCGCGTGTCAATATTTCATTTCACTGAAGAACACTTCTATAGAACGGCGTCTACAACCAACTACATTTAATGAAGTTTGCAAATACACAATGAATTGCAGATATAGCATTCCGACATCAGCAGAAACAAACTCGCACGTAAAACATGGCAAAAGAGAGTCCAATGGCATTCGCCAGTTCGGAGACGTATCACGAGACCGTAATTCACTCGTGCCCTACCGCAAGTTCTCAAAATGCTATAGCCCAAAAAAATTGTACATTATTCTAAAAGCATAATTTCAACCACACATGTTGTAACCACCATGAAAGTTGTAAATTATTGTTTTTAATGCCGGGTACTGTCTTCGTCCACAATCATCGCGGCGACCGCCAACATAACAACATACATCTCGCAACAACAATCAGCTCACACAATTACATTGCAAATGGAGGGTTTACTGTTTACCTGCTGTGTTCATTGGTCACAATCTCTGTCAAAATTTACTGGAATTATTTGAAATGGAGAATATTCTTCCAGCATTACATACAATTGACACAGCCATGGTCCTGATCGCTTAATTCATGCGACGCCAAGTGAAACTGTGAAATTATTAGAAAAGTAATTATTATACAAGTTTGCAAATCCTTACACTTAAAAACAGAAAGAAAAAGAAATCATTTCAGTTTTCGGAAATGTTTACTTAACAATTTTTAGCTCAACGATAAGGGATTTAAAAATAATAAAAAGGTTCATTTTAATATTAATGGGCTTAGCGTAATGTATACATTAGTAACAGATAAAAACAGCGTTTGTGAAAATATGAACACCTACTTTGCCAATATTGCAAGTGATCTAGTAAAACAATTTGAAATTTCGAGTAGTTCTGACCAAAAATACAATCCTAGGATCTTCAAGAGTATTGACTTTACACCTACCAACACTGCAGAAGTGTTGGAAATTATCACTTGATTAAAAAACTATGGAAACAAAACAGATGAAATATTGTGTGATGTTCTCGTAAAGAAGTGTCGATACTCTCTTAGTCCTATGATTACGGACTTGATTAACCTATCTGTAAGTCTTGGTACAGTCACAGACGCATGCAAGCCGGCCAGAGTAGTGCCAATATTAAAGAGTGGTGCTAAGAACTTGCCAGGAAAATCCAGATCAATAAGCATATTACCAGTTTTCAGAAAACTCCTTGAAAAAGTCATTAAACGAGGGCTATTACATTTTATAAATCAGGAGTCTTTTTTTTTTAAAGTTCCAATATGAGTTCAGGAACACTTCCAGCACTAGTTGCAATAGTTGGCACTATTATAACAATACAGTCAGTCCTTGACAAAAAAAACTAGCTGTGGGATTGTTTATAGACCTAACAAAGACTTTCGATACTGTGAATCATGAAATACTATTAAGGAAACTGTAAAATGCTGGCATAAGAGATAACTCTTTGAATTGTTTTAAATCCTATCTGAAAAACAGAAAAACAGTCTGTGAATATTAATGACACAAACAGCAGCTCACTGCCAATATTGCATGCAGTTCCACAAGGCTCAATTTTTGGTTCAATCCTGTTTTTGGTTTATATTAATGATATTACATTATTAAAATTTTGGGGTAAAATTATTCTCTTGGCTGGTGATATCTTACTAAGGTGCGAGTGCGTAACTGAGGAAGAGAGTTCGGTAAATATTCAGCATGACTTAGATATTTTAACAACATGGTTTGAAATAAATAAGTTAACGCTAAACACTGAGAAAAAAAACCAAATATATGTTGTTTCTTAAAAAAACCTTTTTGCCTGAACTTGATAATAGGTTAAATATAAAAAATAAACCAATTGAACTAGTTGACAAAATCAAATACTTAGTGCTGGTGATTTGTAAGCACTTACAGAGGGATGATCATATTAAATACACAAAAAATAATATTTTGCCTGTAATTGCAGTATTACATAAGCTGCAGTATACAGAATCAAACCATTGCCATCTGAAAAACATTTACTACGCTTTAATACATTCGCACTTATTGTAGTTAGACGCAGTCGGGGACACCTGCCCAAAATATATATTCCATGCCCTTAAGACCCTTCAAAATAGAGCACTAAATATCATATTTACTTTACCTTTATGAACACATAAAATAGATATCATTAAATACATAAAAGTTATGCCACTTAGTGTGTGAGTAAATCTATCACTAGGGCTGTATATGTACAAAATAAGAAATAAGTTACTTCTATCAAACACAGTATTAGAAATAACCAAGGAAATTCACTCGTATAATGTAAGATGCAAGTATAAATATGTTCAAATTCAGTACACAACTTCTCATGAAACAAACAGTCTGATAAATATAGCAATAAAGCGTTATAGCAAGTTAAATATAGAACTATGTGTAACCCTGTGACAGAATAAAAAAAGAAGCTACTAAAACGTTTATTAGAAGAATACTTTCCATAAACGAGCTTGACACTCGATAATGGACATTTGAAGCAAATGTTCATGTTCAAACAAAGCCAGAAGTTGAATGTAGACCCACATTTCACATATGTACTTTTTCTTTTTAAATTTAGTGTCTTTTTATCTGTGTAATGCGAAATACAATGCTACGTAGAGTAATTTGTCATGTAAATACATTAAGTACCAAATGTAGACTGATAAAATGGTTCAAGAGTATGTTTTCTATCTTTTAGCTTTAGTTGCATTTATCTGTTTTTATTAAACTTGTGTAATGAGAAACATTAGGTTATGATGAGTTTATTGCCATGTATATACCTTGTCCTTTTAAATCTAGTCTTATTACCTGTTTAGTTTACTGGCTTATTGTGAAACACCGGGAAATGTAAAGTATAT
Source organism: Clitarchus hookeri (assembly GCA_002778355.1). Lineage (NCBI taxonomy): Eukaryota > Metazoa > Arthropoda > Insecta > Phasmatodea > Phasmatidae > Clitarchus > Clitarchus hookeri. The sequence goes on along the minus strand of NQII01007155.1, from coordinate 26,184 downwards.
TGTCACGTGGACACATTTTTTAATGAAGTTTGGACATACAAAGCTCTCCTTTAGGTCAATATAATTTATTGTCCGCATAATTATATTTTCGTTCAATGAAAACAACAAAATATTTCTACTAGACAATGCTATGTATGAATGCCAGTACATCCGGAAGATTTCTATCAACACATAAATGACAACCTACGTGCCTTTCCTCATTATCAGGCAGTGTTCCAGTTAAAATATATGCAGCTAGGGGCAGTGACATTTTTCAAAAGTTGATGGGGACCGCGGTGTCTGAGCGGTTAGACTGCTCGACTCCCACCGGGTTCAATCCCCGGCCGGGTCACTCTCAAATGTTAGCAAGTGGGAATCATGCCTGACGATGCCTTTATTTGGTGAGTTTTCTCAGAGATCTCCCGTTTCTCCCACCCATTCATTCCGGCGCTATTCCATTCTCTCCTAATAGCCGCCCAAAACTCTCAACTCAACTAAACTCGACTCGAAGGTTGATTTCAAAAGTGCCCACCAGCCCTTCTGTTGCACTGGACAAGTTCGCCAACATACTGTCTGTCGGCTGCCACGATGGCGTGGGTATTTCCTGGTAGTGGATCATCCTCTAACGACGACACCCACTTGGTAGCCTTGGCACCAGGTCCTTGATGACGGAAACGCATAAACAATGCTCATCACATGCAGGTTCCAATCTGTAGTGATATCCAGGGCCGAGTGAACTGTATCACATCACACTGTTCCTGCTTGCAAGTATCCGGCACTCACGCTGACACTGATACCACAGACGGTATTTTTGAAACCTGTAATCAGTAACAGGTATTGGGGAGGAACAGTTGGATCCTGTTTCTGCTTCCTAGGTATTAAGATTACTCGTTACAGATACTCGTACCGTATGAAGCAGAAAACAGCATATAACCGAACAACCAAACATACCACACGATACTCGTACCGCACAACATAATTTTCCACATGTTCGTACCTTCTAAGGTATAGTATCCAACCAAGTAGACCAATCGTATTTATTATTTCTCTAGCCCGATACTTCCGGACTTAACATACATTTTGAGCTCGTGCTCGTTTGCCTGCTACCTTTGCGACGAGTCTGTTTTGCATATGCAAAAACTGGAAAAACATGGAAATTCTTGTAGAATACATTTAATTACCATTATTCCTCTCCTTCAACTTTGTCACATAACATCGACAGAGAACCGCAGTTGGCACTGTCTTCGCCAGAAGAACACGAGGCACGAAGAGCTGTCTGGTCGCACGAGGATTGTTGGTAATGCCCAACGCTTATTCGAGATTTTTAATATGATTTTTTGAACTTTGAAACCTCTTCTTCCCTCCCTGAAACCTCCCGTCTACACCCATGTCTACACAAGAGAGAATTCAGAAAATTATAGCTATTGGGAAGACTGAATTGAAACCTAAAAAATAATTGACCTAATATCAGTTCAGATGAAAACTTGTGAAAAATTTTAATTTGTTCTCAATGGATAGCAGTTTCGTTGCGAGAGAGAGATAGAGAGAGAAAGAAAGAAAGGAAGAGGGAGAGAAAAAATCATGTACCGACGTTCTTATAAAACTTAAAAATTTAATTTATGCGTGGGACCACGGTGGCTGAGCGGTTAGACTGCTCGCCTCCCACAAGGCGAACCGGGTTCAATCCCCGGCCGGTACACTCTGGATTTTCGCATGTGGGAATCTTGCAAGACGATGCCGCTGGTCGGCGGGTTTACTCGGGGATCTCCCATTTCCCCTGCCTCTGCATTCCGGCGCTGCTCCATCCTACCTCGCTTCACCCTCATCGGCTCTCAAGACATCGCTTTTAAGAGCCGCCCAAATCTCTTCGCGTAATTGTATATTCCCTCGGTTTGAAAATTTTCGATTTAAGAGACGACAGTCATAAATAATTTATAAATGCAATTCGCTTTTTTAATGCTTCCAGAGCGCAGCACAGCATTCACGAAAATTGCTGTTACATAGGGTATAGCGTGACGACAATTACTTTGGATGTTCCAGTAAAATGTGAATGTTGTGCGTGTCTGCGTATATACAACGTATTAGGAAACATGTGTACAAACGCGGGCACGTGATTCGTAACGACAGAAATAAGAAATGTGAAGTTGATACTGATTTCCCGGCGATTGTAATGTTTACAGACGAAGCCACGTTCGCACAGGAAGGCTTTCGCAAAAGTAGAGATGACCACATGTGGGATGACTTCAACCTACACGCAACTGTAACGAGAGGCTGCCAGCACCGCTTTGCCATCGACATTTGGACCTGCATAGTAGGGCAAAGTGTTATTGGTCCGTTTGTATTTTCGCCGCTAGATGTCAGCCAGCCACTTCCCTCGAAAACGCGAATAGGACGACAGACAGGCAGAGAAGACCAAGAGCAAGAAAATGTTCCAGTCATTATCAAGCAACTAACTACCAGGCGAGCATGAACTACACAGAGGTAGCGACCTACTGCGCATCTGTGATAACAGGCACTACGATAACCGGTATTGGTAACAGGTATAACTTAGGAACAGCAACAGGTGCGACATGTTCCCGAGTATTACTTGTTTCGCCCATCTAAATGATATGTGGTGAGGAAAGAGGAAAGTGGCCTCTTGCTGGCCGATCTCGAAACTGACTTTCTGATTTATTCTGCTTGAGAACAAGATTATAAACATTTTAACTCAAAATTTACTCCTCTCCATCTTAAATATTAACATAGGTAAGAATTTTGGAATTTTGAAAAGGTGATAATAAAGTTTTGAGTAAAGTAAGTATAAAGTTTCTCAGTGTAAAATGGTGGACTCACGAATATAGGCTGGTTAGCAGTTAACTGAGAAATTTCGGATGCCCTGTTTGGGGTCTACTCTTCTCGCCAGCATAAAATTGATTTTTTTCGACCCATAACTAGAATATTAGCTCTCCTGTAAAATATACTTGGCTGACAAGAGGTCAATTTACCCTTTCGGTATTACATATGCATTACTGCGAGTTCGGCTCACCCACGCCACTACACAAAGGCAAAGCGATCTGGCGGCGCACGAGAGATAAAGAGAGAGAGAGAGAGAGAGAGAGAGAAAGAGAGCTCCTTTTTCTTACGTTTGAGGTTAATTTTTGAAAATGTGATTTTATTAGCGCACTGTACATTATCTAATTATATTTTAGAGAAGATGACCGTTATACTTCCTGTTACTATCGCTTCTGAAGTCATTATCGGAAGATAATCAATAGTTAATTCCTATTTATCGCACGTGTTAAACGAAAGAATAAATTTCAATACCGAATGCTGAATACATGTTATGTCTCAAGAATCGGATGGTATTGGAAGTGTATTAAGGCAGTGACACAGATGAGCAATACACATGATCACAACACCAGAGCAGCAGGATAATCACATGTGGTTCTCGCTGCCCGGGCATCTGCAGCAATACGCCGCGCCCCCTCGCACTGCGATACACGCTGCAACACTGTCTCATGTGGATGCTAGCAGATGCCGTACGTTGTCCTGAAGCAGCCGGGCTTCCCGTTGTTAAGAGGTGTGTTCCGAAACCTAAACACTGTGTCGCGGGGGAAGCTGACGTTTCAACTGGACCCACACATCCTCGACTGTGGACATGTCAGGGGAGCGAGCAGGCCATAGTGTTTAGACTTGATGGATGCAGTTCTGGGCGACCCGTGCTGTGTGCTGTGAGGCGTTGTCCTGCTGGGATATCGCACAAGTATTCCCGGCCATAAATAGAAACAAATGGAACACGACGAGGGTGGATCGGCTGTCGTAGTCTATGGTTCTCCAGACCATGATGCCTGCCATACCATGGGGGAAGTGTGCCTCTCGATAAAGATATTGGGAATGTGACGTTCGCCATGTGACTTCCGCGCCCGGGCAAGATTATCACCAATCCCAATAACAAAGGTTTTCATTTTCAACTGTAATTAGGCCATCGTTCAAACAATGAAACCATATCAGAGAAAAAACAAATTAGGTTTCGGGGGCTGTTATGTTTGTATCACATTTTTTATTACAACCACCGCATTACTGAACAAAAGTTGGCAAGACATGACAACATCTCCAGGCTTCCCGCAAAGATGCGTAAGATGTCCTTTACTAGTTCCTAGTGTATACAAGTATTTTAGAACAATAACCACTAAGTCATTAATTGGTTTGTTATGATTGTGGTTTGCATATATACAACCATGGAATGTATATTACAAACATTGCTATAGTCCATTCACGGTTACTTGTGACTTTTCTGAAGCCCTACTAAAGTTCTACTTCCAGGTTTTTCCTCCGCCTCGTGCAGAGTACAGAAAATTACACCAAAGGGACAGCGCACTGCATTCATTCGCACTCAGTGTATTTACATTTTGCATAAGAACTATTTCTTAACAGGCACTACCAACATACCTATTTTCTTTCAGTTTTTTATTTATATTAATGATACGCAAATTCCATAATTTATAGATGAAANACTACCAACATACCTATTTTCTTTCAGTTTTTTATTTATATTAATGATACGCAAATTCCATAATTTATAGATGAAAATATTAGTAAAAGATAAATTCATCAAAAAACAAAAAGCAAGGCGATCATATGTATAAACATATATAAACCTCTTNAAATATTAGTAAAAGATAAATTCATCAAAAAACAAAAAGCAAGGCGATCATATGTATAAACATATATAAACCTCTTGTGGTGGATGACATATTTAGTAAACAACCAAGCACGTCGTAGATGATGCGATATTTCAAAATTCTGATTCAAAAAGTGTGAAGAAACCGCGAACAGACTATACGAACTGTGTGTGCAGTTCGAGTGCATAATGGCAACGTAGTGAGAATCAAATGAGTTATTACAACCATACGTGGTCGTTATCTTACGTTATGCACATGGAGTGATACATCACGGATTCATACATCCATGCTGTATTTTCGTATTCTTACAACATTTTGATACAGCCTGTTCAATAGTTGAAATGTTATTAGGGGGATACATAGAAACATGAATACAGACAGAAATGTCGCTGATATTATAAGACTATCTTTCAAAGGAAAGTAGGGTAAAAAATACAGTCAAAATATCACCCTTAAATATGATTTTAATTCATCTAATAAAATATATTAACTAATCATTTTGACAGCAATAAATATTTTTTTAAGAAATGTAATTACTGACTATAATATATGTTTATACTTTTATTTCTTAATCACAATAAACAAATCCAACAAATTAAGTATACAGTTCAACATGATATGTATAGGGATTAAAACTGTATTGCCATCAGTTGAGGATGGAAGATGATTACTGTTTTTGGAAGAGATAAAACTTTCACCGAGACAAGTATTATATAATTGCAAAGATGGTTAAATTAGAGCACAGAAAAGGGGTTTCGTTAGTTTATTTTTTGGATTCCACAGATATATATATATATATATATTTGTTTGTGTTAAATAATTACAGAATTAATTTAGAAAAAATGGCGCAGACTTGGTTGACGTTCAGATTGAGCTGTTCAAACAAATTGTTCTCAGCAAGATCTATTTGAGTAGAATATCAGAACACGTAACAAATAAGAAAACATTTTTATGTATGTCGCGGGCACTTCCGCGTATAAAATATCTACTTATAGATTCTTCTGCATGAAGTACGGCTGTAGCCACAAAGCCAGGAGTCTTCCTCGTGTGCTTAATTGCAGAAAGAGCAGAGGCGCGGAGTGTGGGTTTGGAGTTCAAAAAACGGAACGTGTGTGAGATCAAACAAGTCGTTCACAGCTGCCACATTCTCTAGCTACTTGCAATAGATCATGAAGTAGAGTTGCATACAAGAACACGACATCGGAATTAAAGTTTTAAATATTATCATTGAAAGTCACCTTGTCCACATATGTTTGTCTTTCGTGACATGTTCATTGGAAATTGCATACTACTATTCTTTCTTAAAAGTCTTCATATAAATTATATAAATGTATGTACCCTTGGACAAAGACGGACGTAGCTATAAATTTCAATAACATTTGCATTTAAACGAGATATTTTAAAACGGTTGGAAAATTGAATAATGGAAGAATAACAACACACTACAGATTTAACAACTAAATACATTTATGGAAATGCAACTGCAAAAAAAAAAAATTGAATTTACAGACCTGAATTTCTAGACATTTTTTCATAACATTAGCCATGTAAAAGTACAAACAAAAATTACACATTGCCGATATCTACACCTCAACAAATCTAACCGACATAAATTGTGTGAAGGAACAATCTCTCTTTGGTTGCCAGAAATACTAGTGTAAGCAAACTTTGTTAACAGATTTGCCAAGGATCATGTCAGTTCAAATGTTGTGTTGATTTATACAATTAGATTTATGATATGTCTTGGCATTCATGTTGGAAAACGTATTTTAACAGACTACAATTTAAAAGTAAGGGGAATATGTCACCATTAAAAAAATATTTTATTTTGTATTTTCTTATTTTTCAACCCATGGAAAGTTATTTATGAGAAATAAACTCCTGAGCTACAAGACATTTGCAGATACAGTAGGCGTAGTCTTCTTGGAAGTAGTCTAACTCCAGATCACTGGACGCATAGGTACAGTCAACTACGACATGCCTTTCCTACTTTAGTAATAACGCCAAGTTCAGCTACAAGTTTGGTACGTCATTTAAACGGATTTTTGAGTTAAAGAAAACTAGTATTTAAGCATGGTGAGGTACTTTTAAATAATGGAGAACAAAGTTCTAAAATAAAACATTTACACACAGAAAAGATCACTACTCCTAATGTAGGGAGAAAGGCCATAATACAGATACACAACACGTTTCCCTGGCACTTAACAGTATTGATAAATACTAATCCCATTACACTGTCACGCCTCCATGAAACAGCTTGATGAAGCAACAAATTACCAATTCATTCGAATATGCCATGAACCGTATGCAACATGCATGGAAACAGGAAGCCATATTTCAAAAAGCATAGGCTGAATGGCGTAGTATGCTTTTAAAAGGACATTTGACCTTGATGGTAAAAGAATAATTCTACGTGTGTTTTTTATTGATATAAAGGATTATTATTCTTAAGTTGGTTTAATTTATTCGATGTATGTTTCCACGTCAAAAAAAACGTAATACCTCTGACAAGGGTAAAATTAAAAAGTAATACAATTTCAGATGCAATAATGTATCGCTGCCATTGTGTGTTCTTGCTTAAGACAATAGCAGGCTTTAAGAGGAACAAGTCTGAGTGACTGTTCCCACGGCTTCACTAAACATTAGATTCCCTTATTCTCTCTTCCATAGTACTATCCCACATAAGTCGCAAAGACATGTGAGATTGCATTGTAGTGGTATTCAGACTGTCATACCACTTATAACCCACTCACAATGATGCATACGTACTTAGAATTGTATACAGTATTCCATGTGCAATGCCACGTCAAATGTTGAAAATGAACAAAAACAGTTACCATTCAAAAAATAACAAACTTTTTACACTACTTACAAACGTACATAATGATCCTGACTCCACATCCGTAATGCATTTGGTTTCATGTCAGCTTTCGTTACGAGGGTTTTTAGGTTCGAGTCCCAGTTAAAGCACGTGTGTTTTTATAATGGTTTCAGAGTTCAGGCTTATTCTTCTGGTTCCAACTCTAATGATATATATTACGTCACGGCTTACCTTCAGCCTTCGCTTTTAAATAACTTCATAAAAACTATTTACTAAGAAGTCATGGTAGTGAGCATACATTTATACACCAATTTGAATTCAGAAATAAGAAGTATATAGCCAGTAATCAGTGATAGTGAATATATTTTTCTGAAAAGGAGTTACATTTTTGACGTAATCACATTCATTCTGTTAGAAGTTGAAACGACGAATCTAACAGCAGAAAAAGTAGGTAAAGGAATTTTCACATTCTAAAGTTTATATTTGTGTTTTTTTTTACGCATTTGCTTTTGTATCAGATAAAAATAATGTAGAATAAAATGATCTGCAGCTGAAACTTCTAGACATATCAACTGTCAGAAAAAACAACTCTTGCAAAATAACAACAGCTACAGCCAAAAGGGAACGTTTTCCATGCCTAACGGTTTTGTAGATTCAATATTACTTCATTTTCAAAAATGCTTCCTTAATACGTTTCTGCTGACAGTAAGTTATTGTGTCCGGATTGTTGCTGTAGATGCAAAATCAGAGGTTCTCTTCGCGTACTTTGTTGCATATAAGAACACCATCGTACTGTTTGGGTCTTAAGTTTACGGTATAGATCTTGTGATGCGTTTCACAAGAGATTCTTCTAGATAGTGGCGGTAAACTAGGACTATCACAATAAAGTAATAGTGGACACCTGCAACACACAAAACACACTTTTCTCAGTTATTTTAGGTAAAAACGTGTCTATTTTTATGATTCATTTTTTCCAAATTCCATATTACTATTCTCGGTGGGATAACACATACTTCTATGTTTTTATGATTCTTTCAATTAAAATTTCTTGCTACTATTCTCTCTAGGATAGTTCCACATGACCAACAACATTGTAGGCTTAATACATTTATATGATTACATGACGAAAAGCTATTATGGAAATGCTATTTATCAATTATTTTATCTATCTCCATAAAAGAATGAACTTGTTAAGGCTGTCAAGTGGAAATTAAAATCATAGCCATTTATCTTCTCTCATACGTCGCGCGCACGCACACGCACATATATATAATACAAATACAGAATACAGTGTTTTTAAAGGTACTGTACGTCCTAGTATTAGGAGAACTATTAACGGAAACGGGTTCTTCTTGTGATTGTAAAAGCTCAACATGTTGCGGAAATTGTATAAAAATAAATGTAAATAATAAAATTAAACATAATACTTGGACTGAAGTTTCCAGTCACACCAGAGATGCGCCCAGCTTCCTTGCATCTTCCCTCTGGAGTACAGGGCAGTCTTAGTGCGCATTACCGACGCCATGTTGCACTCGGAGGAAATTTACGGTTGGGACTGTACACAACGGGGAATCAGTGAACAGTGTTTCGGGCGTCTTCAATGTGAGTAATCTGACTAGTGGCAGTTTCTGCAGCTGTTATTTGGGAATGGTCAGTGCTGACAGCAACGAACACACAGTGAGTTGTCCAATGGCTGTGCGACTTGAGCAAGTACAGCGCACATCAACAACATTTCACGATTGCAACACTAGAGCTTATAAATGAATTCGGTACTGAACGGTTTAAAAAGACTGCAGTTCGAAAGTCAGTGAAAATGCATCACGCGTTATTTTAGTGAAAAGGGAAACATTTTCGCTGTGTAGTTCCTTGTATTTAATATTCCGTTTACCATATAACTTACTTCACAATTGTGGTGAGGTACTTACATATTTCTCCAGTAAGTAGGCTGACATTTTCGGAACTCTGTATAAGTTTGCAGATTGGTTCATGGCGGTACTTCATCTACAATTCACTAAACGCGGGAAAACAGCCGGCTAACATCTTTTTATGCACTTATATGAACGCCCATGCATCACTGAAGCCAAGTAGTATTTCGGCCGCACTTTTATGCTATGAAATGAATTTTAACTCACGAGTTGTGAAAAAAGTTCAAAAATACGCAAACATTAAAATTTTCTCCCGCGGTGCACAAAACCTAATTTTTCGATCAAATTGAAAAAAATATTCTAGTGAAAATGCCGACCTCCCATGTTGTAGTTGACTGGTGCGCCGCCGATAGGGGTCCGAGAGGCTCTGGGTTCGAATCCCATTTAAGGCATGGCTGTTTGTATAAGTTAGGTCATAAATTAGTTTGTAGACTGTCCTCTGATAAGCCGTCAGGCATAACACTGGGGGGGGGGGGATATTAATAAGCCTTCTCCATTCATTCTAGTGAATATGTTTGTCCAGGTAAATTTTCTAGCACAGTCCGGCAACACAGCATGCCGGAGTGTAACTGATTACTATGCATCTGGCATTAGCCACGTGGCATGGAATATTGAAAGTAGTGTTAGAGGAAATCCTTTTTATAAGAATGAAATAATAAAAACCGTTTACTACCAAAATGGTTAAAATTATTGTGATAAATAAGTAAAATCAATATCATCAAGAAATTGTCATACGGGACTCAAGACGGAAATTGCACATAGTAAAGAAACGCCAAAGCAGCGTAAGATGCGACCGTACAACAGAAAACGCTCAAAATCAACCTTAATTTTTTCGGGCTCCCCCTTCCTCTTCGTTTCTATTATTATGANCCGTACAACAGAAAACGCTCAAAATCAACCTTAATTTTTTCGGGCTCCCCCTTCCTCTTCGTTTCTATTATTATGAAATATAATTTCGTAAACCCTTCTCACTAGTTTTTAGATCTTCACGTACTTTAATAAATCACTGNTCTATTATTATGAAATATAATTTCGTAAACCCTTCTCACTAGTTTTTAGATCTTCACGTACTTTAATAAATCACTGGCACCACAGTCTTTTATTTTCATGTCCACCAAGTTAACACTTCCTGACTAACTTTAATTTACTGTATCAGATGTTGCAAACAACAGATGTTATAATTCGTTCTGTACTTAATTCCACTCAACACTTTTTTCGATTTCACAGCCAATGAGCTATATATACGTTATATGTTCAGCTACAGTAATATTAACCAATTATGACCTAGACCAGTACAGCGGTTTGAGAATCATTTACCCACGGGTACAATCATTGAACGTTGTGATTCGCAATGTACAGTACAGACCAAAAACTACCTACAGGCGTGTAATTTACACAAATGTGTACACTAGGTCAGAATGGACAAAAGGGATTTAAACCGGGAAATCCCACACACACCCATCTGCAGCTCTTGAACATCCTGTTAGTTAATTCGTACATGAAGACTTCAAGCATCGCAATAAGAAAACAGCTAGAGTTTGCTACGACCTTTCCCCGATAGTAATTTATCAAACCGACTTCACGAAACAAATATTCAAATGTTTATCTTGTATCAACTACGAATTGTACAGGAATAAATTACTTAATATGAAGTTAATTCCGATACTTTTACCGGAAATCGTTAAAATTCTTAATTTTTTCCTTCTTCATTTCATCCTTAATATTTTATTCAGGAGAGTTTCTGTCCTTGTATCATCTTATAACCTTACTATTTTATTAACGTACATTCAGTAACACACTGTGTGTTCGTACAATGTTACATATTTATTCCTCTTGGAAAATACTACGTGAGAATCCTTGATCAAAAATGTATGAAAATCATATCGAAGAAGTCCCGTTCTACGAGATATTCCTTGATATCTGGCAATACTCTATATCATATGAAATTGATTCCAGGTCAATATGTAAAACCGATACACACATCCAAAGCTTACCTGAGATGCAAATCGGGAACCTTCTAAAGGTCGTACTACAATGGGGAACCTTCTAAAGGTCGTACTACAATCGGAATAACGAAATCCATTCCAGTAACAGTACATGTTGAGTTCCTACTATGCAGCATTGCCAACGTATATAGCTGCATAGCAAGTTGGACAACTTTCAATTTTTTTTGTCTAAAAATCTATGCCTAGCCAATGAAAACGCGGTCTTATTACTACACATGTCAAATCCACTTTCATAAAAGTACATTTTCTGTCACGAAATTAATCATACATTTGACTCCAATCATTATTTTACCCTTCATATGTTTCTTTTGTGATTTTTCTGAATCCATCTCGAATGTTTATTTGTTTATTAACGAGATATTTGGATACGAATATAAGTGGAATGCACATACAAATTTGGGGAACTAACAACGATAAAATTTTCAAATAACTATTCCTTAAAATTTCCTTTTGCAAGAGAAATCCTATTGGCCAGCGAACGAAAACATAAACTTTTATTATATCAAGTGAAGCCCACGATTTTTTCCTATGTCAGTGGTTGTGGGTGTGTATGTTACAGTTATTTCTATTGCAACTTGGCCTTAACAGAGCTTAGCATGAAGTTTCAGTGTCACTTACCAATCAGAACTAATATGACGGCCACATAAAGCAGAGCCATTAAGTCTCCGTGATACAGCTTGACTACGAAGTAGATGACTGCCCCGCCGGAATACACTTCACACAGGTATGTATGCAGGATCCACGGAGCGAGGAATCCTTTTTTGCCCTGCAATGCATCAAACAACACCTGAAGTTTCAACACCCACGGACTAAGCTGATATATACTAGCGGTGTTAACTGGCTACAGAAGCTGATGCGGGGGAACGTTTTTGAGACGATAATTAACTTGCTAAGTATATATTTATCGAAAATTCAGCTATAAATATATATTTTAATGAAAACTCTCAACTGTATAGTTTCAAGATATAAATAAGGAAAATGGATTTTAACTCAATCTTGACGGTGGTGTTAACACATAAATACCGGCAAGTAGCTGTAATAAGCAATTATAATTAGCATTTGAAACTGCGAAAAAAAAAAGTATTTTTTATTAACAATCTTAACGACTTTCTGGTTAGTTTTGTATATTGATTAAGAAATTTTCTGTAAAACAAAGTTGGTGACTTATTGTGGGACAGCATATGCGATTGTTGAGCGGATGCTAAATGTATATGAGAGTTCGACAGTGTACTCGTCTACTGTAGCTGATGCCACTGACTAAAGATGAGTTTGACAACTTATTCGTCTTCAGCACACGTACCCAACATTGACCTATCCCAAAAGAAACACAAATATCTAAGTCACATGGTCAACAGTGAGCAACGTGTATGTTAACATGTTAATTTTTAAATGGCCAGCACTATTTGTATTAGTATAACACTGTTACCAATTTCATTTTAATCAATCAGCATTACAAATTGGTTAGAGGGTGTACAAAAACATCTCAGAACAATTGTGTATTAATCAGTGTTTTAACCTCAAAACTACTAGATGCGATTTTTGCTAACCTTATTGGCAGAAATGCAGTTCAATGTCCAGCCACGGAGATTGGTTGTGAGCAACCTGTGAGACCAGTCCACCTCATCTTGCCTGATACCAGTGGGTACCAGATACAAAGTAACAGGTTGATACTAGGTGACCCACCTGTAGTTAAAGCTGATCACTATATGCGTGGGTAGCGTTCCAGCCACGCCACGACGATGAGAAAGGGGGGGCGGGGGAGACTCAGTAGACGGTGATAGTGTCAGCACTAAGAGAAAACCAAGCTACTGTATCCACTCCGGTGCCGTGTTAGGACTTTGTCATCTCGCCTCAAACCACGGCTTTCAACTATCTGCGCTGACAGCACGCGATCTCTACACCACCTCAAGTGACACATTAGGCATCACATTCGACCAGTCACAGAGCCGCCATTAAACACAGCAATTCCGTCATGGATTTACGTTTTCAGTCACAGATAAGTAAGTATACACTCTAAGAAATTATTCACTAATTTACCACATGAATGTATAGACGTATACCGATAACGCGAGAATGGAACATTGTTACTCACACAACCATGGTAGCCCAGTCACTGTTACTTCCAACTTTTCTAAGTGCCTGCTTAAGTTAAACATCCATGATATTCACCGCTCCTGCAAACAAAGCTTAACCGAGTTAAGGTTACTCCTGCTACAAGTTGGGAGGATCGAAGTTAAAAGTTTTGCAAAGGGAACATTTTCGCCACTAGGTAAGCGCTAGTGTCGGTAAGTTACCAGATTAGGATAACTGCAATAATCATAAATCAAATATAAATTACTTCTTAACTAACTAAAATATTTTCCTTTATTATTTTCGTAGCTTGAATTTTTAATCAAAATTTACTTTTGGAATACTGTGCAACTAACGACAGAAATTATACGTATGCCATGCTCTCCGATAGTAAATCTCGTTTTCTTCCTAACCTGATTAGAATAAATTTGAATCGAGTTTAGAAAATTACACCTGAGGGACAACGCACAGAAATTCGCGCGCATTTGGTGTAATAATATTTTGCATAAGAACTATTTATTAATAGGGGCTACCAACCCACCTATTTTATCCCTGTTTTATTCGCAAAAATTATAAATTAAATATTATAATTTATACATAAAACATAAGCAAAAGTTCAATTTTACCAAAGATAAGGTACTTTTAATATGTACCACTACTATAAAATGGTTGTGATATACCCTAACAACATTTAAGAATAACCAAACACGTCAAATGTGGTGAGTTTCCCCAAATGTTATATTCAGTTCAAAGAGTCCGAAGAAAGCGCCGACAGACTGCAGTCACAACGTTCTATTGCAGTGTGATGTGTTATATTAACTTCTTAGTGTGTACATATAGGTCCCATTATCATTTACCAACTTTACTAGACATTTTTTAAAGTTAACTATTTTATATGTTGCAACGAAAAATAAAGTGTTGACTCTGTCATTAATGTGTGTCAATAAAATGTGTTTGCGTTTCATACGAGTGGCATCTTATGTTTATGAGAGTGAGGAATATACTAGTCTCAACACAGAATGAGGCATCTCATATGAGTGGGACTTCGCTTATTAAAAACTGTTATTTGCTGTACACAGAGGCCGCGGTGGTGTAGTGGTTAGACTGCTCGCATCCCACGTAGGCGAACCAGGATCGAATTCCGGCTGGGTTGCGCCCGGATTTTCGCATGTGGGAATCGTGCCGGGCGATGCCGCTGGTCGGCGGGTTTTCTCGGGGATCTCCCGCTTCCACCGCCCTTGCATTCCGGCGCTGCTCCATTCTCACCTCATTTCTCCCTCCTCAGCTCTCAAGATCTCCACTCATGGATATGAAGACATTTTGCTATCCCGAGTACGTTGGCCTACAGAAATCACAGCAGAAAGCTATACACGGCCGCTTCTTACTAACGTATTTTGCGTTTGGGGTGAAGGTAGGTATTTAGCGCTTAACTTTTTTAATTAAACCTTTTAAAAACCACCCTGTATATGACTTACTTGGTTGTTTCCTAAACATGCCATATATCACAAGCGTTTAATACTTGCGTTAACATAAATAAATTATATCTTTATTAAATTTAACTTTTACTTAAAGTTTATCTGTAAATGATAATATTTATACATTTATAATTGATCTAAAACAGGAAGAAAATATGTGTGTTGGTAATACCTGGTAAGAAATAGTTCTTATGTAAAATAGTATTAAACTGATTGCGCAAGAATATGGTTCACTGTCCCATTGCTGTAATTTTCTAGCCTCGGTGAAGCTTTGTTTGAATGGGGCGGAGGAATATCCAGGGAGTAAAACTTTAGCAGGTCTTCAGAAAAGTTGGAAGTAACCGTGAATGCACTATAAATACGAAGAGTTCTTCGTTGCTCTAAAGCTGGGTTTGCAATAGAAAATTTAAGCGTTAAATTATGCGTTATAACGTGTGCAGGATAACGGAAATAGCCGTACTTTATGCCCTGGTATACATTGATACGTAGTTGGTCGTGTGCGCTGTTGAGATTTCCTTAAGCGGTAATATATATTGTTGTATTTTATATCTGAAGTGAAGCTCGTGAGGCGACGACCAATCAGAACAGAATAGTCGGTGTTGTTGGTGGGAAACTGTTATTTACAGTGATATAAGTATAAAAAATATTAAAAAAGTGTGTGTGCACATGTTTATGATTATATTTGATCACAAAAATGAATTTCCCAGATAGAAAATGTATGATCTGGTTAAATATGGTTGTGTTATTCGATGAAAGGTTATGAACAAAAATAAACATGACAGGCTTGTCGCAAGTTTTCATTTGCTGGACTTGTGAAATATCAGGTGAATTGTGAATCGGGAATACAAAAGGCGTACTTCCTTGAGCGAGAACAACGGTTACTGCTATCTCTTAAGATATAATTTTGTTGTGATAAACCCAGCTGAACCTCGAAAATCGTCGATCCTATGTCAGTTAGGACATTAACGCCACTTATACGTGTTCCCTAGTGGCCCAAGCCGCCCTTAATGGCTACCGTCACTTCAAACACTCGAACATTTTACAAACAAACTACTGGCAGTTACGTCCGTTACTTAACTGCAAGTGAGCTGTTCATACAACAGCCTTCCAAAAGTGTGCTGGGCATAAGGTAAGATTCGTAGTAAAATAAATCTGTGGTGTATGTTAAAATCCCTCTCCACATCGGAAAATTACATTTTTAAATATTTTCTTTTATTTGCAGTGTGAACAGATCGCATAATGAAAATTATTATTTTCCGAGACTTTTAAGTATATAAACCGGAAGTACAGAAAACCTAACTAACAAGTTTACGGAGTTGTTGCGCTAATTTACGGAGATTTTTCTGAAATTTGTGTAAAGTCTGAACGTGGAAATAAATATTTTAGAGACTCTATGAATATTTCTAGATCATTTTTTGGCAGTACTTTTCCTTAATTGTATTAAGAAATATAAATAGGAGAGCAAATTCCACCACGTTTCACACCACCCGCAAAAATTCTAGTTTCGTCATGCTCGAGTTTCAGTCTAATACCCCGTTGCGAGAGCCGCGTCGTCTAGCTGGTAGACCACCACGGCCCCATCATGGCACCCGTCAACTTGGAGAAGCGAGCGTACAGCGAACTATGGGAACTGAGGGAAGCAGATGTATTGAGGCAATCCCTTCATCGACTGTACGAAATGAATTTCAGTCACGCTATGAAATGAATTACAGCCACGCCATGAAATGAATTAAAGCCACCCCATGAAATGAATTGCAATCTTGTGTCAGGGCTGCTGATGGTTCGATCTCACAAATGTGAGTTCGTTTGAGGCCACAACTACATTAATATCTGCATCGTTAACAGAGAAACTAGAATAACAGGTGATCTTTGGACGTACCTTGATGGCTCCGTAGATGAGTAACAGTGACGCCACTATCTGAATCACCGATATCAGTCCAGCGACGTAACAGGCAAATTTCCATGCAAAACCTGTTGAAACACGAGAATAGCTTTACTCTTAAGATAAAAAAAATGCTTCATTAGAAAGTCGTGTTACTTCAGTAAGTGTTAGTATGTGCCATGCTTATTAATATATTGTTCGTGAAAACTTATTTAGCTGCTAACGTTTGCGGAGGTAAAGCATCAAAATATCACAAATAACTGAAATGTTCTAGACGATAATAATTCAAGTGGATGTTCTTGTGGGTCAGAGTCCCCAACACTACAGGTTGAAAACTAACAACGTCAATCTCAGTGCAAAGTGCGCTTTTGGAGAAGCAAATTATTACTTTCTGACTTAGTAGCTTTAGAATATATGTACTAGTAACTTTCAACCCAATATTGTGCATACAAGTTTCACGTACGAAGAATCAGAAAAGCTTTACCTATGTCCACAATAGTGTTTGGAAAGCTTCATCCAAGAGCACTACCAAGATAAGGGAACCGTGACGATGGATCACTATTACTGAGTAGTTGATCCTACAAATAATGTTACTGGCTCGAAATACTTCATCCTATAAGGAAATTTAAATTCCGCGCACGAAACTCTTCCTGTTACTATAAACACTCATTTATGGCTAAGTTGAAATCTTCCTATTGCTATGAACACTGACTATCACGTTCCTCACTTATACCATGTTGACGCGCTGTTTTCTTCTCAATGTGGCAAATGTAGTCTTTTTTTTATCTATCTATAATTTAAGTAGCGTTATTTGTAGTAAGCCGATTACAGAATCACTTTGTTGAGTTTAACTTCCTGGTATTTGTTTCTGGGGTAGGGAAGATACCAAACTAGAAGCAAGGGTGTCAAACTGAGAGAAATATTTTATTTAATCAAACAAAGTTTGTTTGGCGCAACCAAATTACAGTTTGTTCACTTTAAAGTGAGCACTACTATTAAAATCAAACATTGGAAAACATCACTGGCCTTACTTCTGTATATTCTGACAGACACACTGATAGTCATGTGCACAGCACATTTGGTAACGACGGAGTGAAACGTTGTAACATGTTTAAACTCTGTGTTACAATTGTTAGGTACACATTTGTGAATGTTGAAAGGATTTCTTTTGTTTTATGTTTTTCTTAATACACACGGGCGTAAGAATTAACAGATATATAAAACCTTTTTTCTTTTTATTAATTTAACAGTTTCAGCAGACAGATGCATGAATAAAATAAGCAGGCGCATAACAGTGTTAATTATACATAATGTGTAAGAATACACAATTTGTATGCAAATAGATATTGATCAGTGCTTTTCAAAGTGCTCTGTTTATCATGAAAATACTATAATTGTTTGTATAGGGGCTACGGAGTATTTCTATCTTTAAACCAGAGTTTTTTGTTTTTCGTATGTGTGTGCCCCAAACAAAGATTTGGTTGGTTCAACTGAAGATCTGTTTGGTTCGTGATTCGAACATAGACCGTTAGCGCCCAAGTGCAATGTCCTAGCAACATCAGATAAAGTCACTACTGATCGGATATGAATGTTCTTAAATACATACTTTTCAATAACTGGACAACGTGCGCAAATAAATATTTTAAGTTTTACAGCTTTACTTATTAGTTTTCTGTAGAATTTGTTGTATTAGGGTGTTTATTATTCATTATTAAGCATTAATAAATGCACTACACAAACTGTTACTATCCAAATTGTCACAAAAAATACAGGCAAACTCTCAAGCTGTATATCTGAACGTAGGCAAACACTTGAGAAGCCAAAGAAATATACATAGTTTATTCAACTAAATGTTTTCTTGACATCCTAATTTATTTTGGCCCTACACAAACCAATATTTCGTTGGCTGGAACAAACCTATCGCTGAGTGCATTTATTGCTCTTACTCTAAATGTACTTGCTCGTGTTAACGAATATGCGCTCAATTTCTTTCAACGACTGCAAAAACGCGACACGACGTGTGCCGAGTTCGAAGATGGCATATTGAAACTTATACCGTAACGGGGAACTGGTTTTCAATCGTAACTCACTGGTAGAGAAGTGATATGGCGCGTAATGTAAACTTCACACTTTAACGTAGCCGCTGTACGTGGTAAAGTGAGCACTTTGAGGCCCTAGTTACTTTGTTCTTTCAGCCATTTTCAACCCTTTAACCACCCTTTTTAAGTAGACATTGCCATGTAAGTAATAGATACAGGGTGCAGATTACACCGCACTCAGTAGTTAACGTCTAAAGCTAAAATAAAATATATTTATTGACTATTATTCTAAATGAGAGGTCTTTCAAAAGTGATCACATTACCGGAATTACAATCTTGTTGCTTCTTGCTGTCCATTGGCTTCTTACTGTCAGAGAGAAAAGTAATGAGTGTACCAGCATTTTATTGAATTTTTCGTTATTGGCCGAGGATTTTCTAGCAGGTATCAAATAACGCGTGCACCAATTGGAGAAGCAACAGAAATGTACAAGTTTCTAAATTCAAATACGATTTTATTAACTGCCGTTCAAAATATATGTAAATGTTATTCATTTGGTTATACCTACTCAAAATATTGTTGGAAATTACAAAGAAAAAAAAAACCTTCACACTTTAACTTTTTTCTTCATAATGGTTAGTGCTACCACACTCCAGAGTTATAAATCAGTGGCGTGTGTTGAAACTGATGCTTGCTCATTATTAGACACCTGAAAAATTCGCGAGTTCAACGACCTGTAGGCTATACTCCATTGTCGTATGTAAAATGATGCAAATATCACTGTTCATTGGTTGGTTGTTGTATTAGCGGAATACGGTGATTCGATCTGAATTTTACTGTGCATTTCTTATTGGCTCAGAGTTGTGCAGGAGTTGTAAACAAACGGGTGGCCCAATATCATTAACTATACAAACGTACGAGGTTTCAATCTTTAGCTTGTCCCGAAATGAAACAGCGCATTTTTCAGGTCTCTACTCATTATTTAGCTACGCCCATAGCCGCTTTCAGGTATGAATTGGCTGAAACGCTAATTTATAACACCGTGCACAATATTTGAAAATGGGAGGTGTTATTCTAACATCGACAAAGATATATCAAATTTGCCTTCAATTTCACTACGAACATAATTTCCTTGTACAGCGCAGTTACAAAAATATTCAAGGACAACCAAATTGCAACACTTTTCAGAGCATAAGTAATTAAAATCGAGTTTGACACAGTTTGATTACAATTTTTAAATTGCTGTTTAGTTTTGCTGTAATTCTTCGCACGATCCTGAAGAAACCATAGAGAGACGTTTGTTTCACTGTTTTCAGGGAGAAGAAAAGGTCTTGTATAAATTATTACATGTACCAATACATCACATAAGTTCGGACACATTATCCGATAGCATACCAGTGAATGATCTCTTTGTTAAAGGAAATTGTATTTATATACAGCCATACTTAACTTTATCCTGTTAGTTACTTACTTCGATCTTGTTCTGCGGTTGGTTGGAACAGAAAGAGGAAGCTTAAATATGCTGTAATAAATCCTAAAGTCTGGAAAAAAAAATAAAGAAAAACAAAAACTTTTTCTAAAACATTAAAACTACTAGACCTTAACACAATATAATTAGTGACTAAATATAAATATTATTTGTTTTTTTTTCACTGTGAAACAGCAACTAATAACGTTGCCGAAGTTTAATCCTCCTTGTTCCCGACAAAAACTAAAATAACGTGGTCTTATTTACAACAGCATGAAATACAATTAAGGATCGCAGTTATCCCTGTTGCAGAAATTATTAGTTTTCACATCGTAATTTCGGAATCATAGTAATTGCCGACATTCAACGATTATTGTAAACATACATTTTATGAGTTGTGTAATATTTTTTGTGCCTGATTTTAATTGTGTGTTATCTGCTTTACATAAAAAGTCGAGGTCATTATTTATTATTTATCAATCAGTCCCTGCCTTTTTGCAAGCAGGGAAAAGCAAACAGTGACAATAAGGTAGAAACGTATTAACCCCTTTGCGTACACATTAATTTTTAACTTTAGGTGTTGCGAAAAAAAAAATATTATGAAGAATATTAAGGGGTTAAATGACTAGTAAATGGTAAATTTCATATAGTCAAACGTATTCAGTAATACCTCTGAAACTGAAATAAGGACACGAAAACGTAGAATTTCTGCAAAAATTCTGAATAGCAAACAACTCATAAAATACTAATAAAATTAAAATGTGTTTAAAACCCACGCTTTAATAAGTAGTGATTACAATTAGTAACAAATCAATAATAATTGATACAATTGATACAATTAATTAAAATACATCACTATTTTTCGGAGCACCAAAGGAAAAAAAATTACATTATATATGTATATATATGTGCATATATATATATGTATAAATATAATGCATCTGGGCTCCAATACAACAATAATTTAATTTACAATGATCCAAATTTTACTAAGCCAACACAACAGCTAAAAAATTACTATCTTTTATCAACTTAGAATTATTCAATATTGATTTAGAATTATTCACAGCACCCATTTAAATTTTAAAAACTTCAGAAAGGAGGGCAACTAGAATTGCCCACCAAAGTCTTCCTTTCCAATAAAATAATATTAAAAACAATAAAAAGAGTTACGGTAGGAGTCAGTCGTTTGGGATCCGTGAAAGATTCAACTCATAAAAAACTTTACAAAATAAAAACACAGAATTAAAAAAATTAACGGCCTAACGATGAAGGCGTGGAAACAGAAAAATAGCAGACATTATTTAACTTGGGTGGTGGGCATGGACGAACACGACACGTTAAATAAGGACACACAGTAACGCGACACCGTAGTTAAGCAGAAACATGATTTGGAAGGGCAGTCTAAACGAAAATTTGGAAATGGACTTGCACCACTGCACACACTGGGAACAACACCACTTGCGACACAAATAACCAAACATTTAAAGACTCTAATGCAAATTAGACGTCTTCCACGACTCGCCGTTTTTTAAGTGGCCCATCGCTGTATAGCGTGACTAGGAGAATGTCAGCTCGGAAATATGGTAGCGGTGTTTGGCCTAGCTGACCGAGGTGAAGTGCAACTAAGCCTTCAGGTATGGGGTAGCGACGTGAGGTAGTAGACGGCTGAAGGGCGTAAAGTAGACAGATTGAGGTCGTGCAGGGCCTTAAGTAAACTACCACGACCAATCAAATAATACGACGCACAACGGGGAAAGGGATAAGCATGATGGGTGATCCGGGTGGAAAGAGGAGGGGATACGAGCCGAGCAAAGAGTACACCACCGCACAGAAGTAAATAGCGCTGATTAACTTAACGCGACGGCGCTAACGTCGCCGCCTTAAGGCGCTGCTACAATGAGCCGATCGTCTGCTGTGTCCTGCGTGCTGACAGCTATATTGCCGATCCCTCAGTCGCTATAACGAGATTCTGACGGTGAGATAGTGTGCGTTGTTATTGCGGCCCAAAATACCTGGCAGAGATCAAACAGTTTTTTTTTTATTGTTTATATTCGTAACGCGTATACATACACATTTTTTTATTTATTCGTTTTCTTCCTTATAGCCACTCAAATTCTATGCAGTTTTTGTTTGAAATATTTTTACTTATCTGAGAACTCGAAAAATTGTAAATCGTTTTTCTTGTCCGGTCTCATGGAAGTTGAGGTTATGTTTAGCTGCTGGGATTTTTAGTGTAGATAATGTATAACTGCTTGCACAAGCCAATTTGTTGCAACTCGGCGTGAAAATCGGCTGGCGCCACGAATAAAATAAAATATATAATACAATATCAAAAGCAGAGCACTCGCTTCCATATACATTAGTTTACAGTCGGAATTGTTTGTGGTTTTCCCGCAACTACAGAGCGCATGTGCTTTAAGAATATACATTGCATTGGCTCACGACTTCACTAGCAAAATTAATATCTACTGATTTTATTTGTGATTTTCTCACTGCGATAAAACAAACACATAAGTCACATATCACAAAAAAGGGTAGCCAATTTCCAGTTTTGATTTTAAAAACATCAATACGTATCTATGGTTATGATCGAATTAACAATGTTGATTTGATAACATCAAGAATTTAAACGTAAATATTGTTCCCTCCAAAGTTTGTTTGTGTTAGATAGCATTTTTTTATTATAATCTAACATAAAAAGAGAAAGAAAAAACATTATACTCGGCGGCGTGTGGTGGAGAGTTGGGAGATTCCGGCAGTCCTTAACAACCTGGTCTTGAGAGCCGATGAGGGTGAAATGAGGTGAGAATGGAGTAGCACTGGAATGCAAGACGTCGGAAACGGGAGATCACCGTGAAAACCCACAACTACGCAACACCATTTTGTTTCATGGTGCATAGACTACCATGCCTGAAATAGTTAAGAGGAATGCGATGAAGTGATACATTAAAAACGAACAGTTCTAGAAAATAATTATATTGTTTAAAATATAGCATCGAAAAATCGCTAATTTCGGAATATAGGAGTACAGGTATATA